>WJEZ01001842.1:0-15552 GCA_009869925.1 Thalassaphorura encarpata
ATGACTGAACTCTTCCGTAATTACAAGGCAAGTGTAATCAAGTTTATGTTCATTGGGTTCAAACTTACCGAGGCGGGCAATAAGGTAATGAATGTTTCAAAACCTAAAGGCTCTGAAAAATTTAAATTCTGTGTTGTATTGAAATTAATTGCCCCCATATTTGTTTCTGGAGTTAGTTTTTTCTATCGGCGATTTTTGGACATTCTTATTTTATTTTATTTCTAATAAGAGTGTATTTACAAGAGAATTCCTCATCTACCTTGCTGCAGGGGAAAATCTGAGATTTCACACAATTCGATGTTGGTTTTCACTTTTTCCGGCTGGATTTCATTTGTAAAGCAAAGCCGTAATTTACAAGAAAGAGAAACAGATTGAGAATTAGCTTGCGTGTCCTTTCCTTGTTCCTATAAGAAAGCGAAGCCAGTTTTATTTTCTAAACAATTACGTGACTCCTAATCCACTATATTATTTACATGATTCTCAAGTCCTTTCTTGCAGACACGGACCATGTTTCACATTTGTTGCCAAATAAAATGCAAACAAATAACAAGCTTTTGCTATCGTTTAAACAAATTCTGAATTAAAACCTTTAGGCAAATTTGCAATGGGGATTTTGCATGGGTTGGCTTATAGACGCGACGTAATAATGCGTTCATGCAATACTGGGCCGAAAATCCGAGCTCAAGCTTAACGCAGACAAAAAGAAGAATGAGGAAGTAAAGTACTAGAGATGGAGAAACTCAAAGAAAACAAGGAGATTTCACGTAGTCCCACTCTATTTTAATGAATTAAATCCGAAATGAGAATGAAAGGGAAGAACAACTCTGCAAATCAAAGATAGACAACACTTTTCATTTTCAGGCCAACCCATGCAGAACTAGAGACTCATTCACTGGCGACTTGGAAAGCGAAGTAAAAAATACATCACAAAATTGTGATGAGAGAATTTTAATAACCTATTTGATTTATTGCTGCTAGTATCTTACATTTATATAACTAAGCGCTGGAATATTCGAAGGTATGTTTGCAATTTATTATTAGAAAATTTTTCGCACAGCCACACAGTCATGTCAATTATTGTTGACTTCGTCTTACGTTATGTGTGATGCAGAACTCAGCAGGAGTGTAATAAACTAAATTCATTAATGAAAAAGGCACCGCATGAGTTCAATACAAATTAAACGCAACAGAGGATGAAGGAATTTTGTTATCAAGTATATTTAATGAACATATATGCCAAAATAGTTCTTGTGGGGTACCGGCATTCTTATCGTCATAAAATTTAAAATCTACCAGCTGGCTTTATGTTCTACTGCTGAGATTAACTACTTCACTTGGTCAAAAATTTGGAACCTGGCAGATTGACTGACCAGGTGTGTGATAATAGAAGTGAAATGGAGAACGAGCTGAGCCTATGAGTTGATGTTCATAATTTTATGTGTCATGTAAATTCTCACGTTCCTTTTTAATCCTTCATTTCGTTAATTTAAGTCGTTAATTTAAGTTGAAATTTTCGATTTCAAGCTATTTAAATCAAGTCATATCTGGATAATAAAATTGGGTTTTTCACTTTGATTTTATTTAGTATAATCGTTACCAGTTTTAATTATTTATTTATCAATACTGCGCTGCGTGGTAGATTTAAATTGCACTGAAACTTGTGAATAACAAACGTACTTCGAATTTCACATAGATGCGGATGGGATTTGGAAAACCGCAAATTACTTGCTCAGTGCACAGCGGCAGAGCCGTGACTAGCCGGGTTAAAATAAAGAATGCTAATATAAGAAACCTTCGAAATCAAAGTGTGAAAGAATAGGAAGACATTATTAAGTTATTTCGTGCCCCAATATTTGTCTTTTCTTGGCTCAGTTTAAGTGACAATAATAATTGTTGTGGTTTTCTGAACATTAATTTTTGGTTAGAGTTGGCCTAGACTTGGCAATTTCTGAAGACATAGGCAAGGCCGCGTTATTGTGAGATTCCAAATATTCCAGAAGTTAATTTGTTTTTTGCAAAAGTTAATTTCAGACTCCATTCTATCTGTTCTCAGATTTAATTTGAGCTTGTAATGTCACGCTTTGGTTTTATAACTAAATTGATGTGCCGTTGGTGTAAGCTGTGCTCAGAGTGTAATTATAGCATCAAGGTGACTAATTGAGATAAATTATCTCCACACTCAGGGATTTTAATTATGTTCGTCAAATTGACCCTGAAATCGGGAAATTCTGTCATTTGTTTTCTTCCAAGGCCATGACGATCCTTGACCCTTAATCTTATACTTCACTTCAAAATTTCTGAATTTGCTTGCTTGGGGTGATTTTCTCAACCTAAAGCTAACCTATATTTGCTTATTTTTTCTAAGAAATAGGAATGAATGCTATTTATTTCCATTTTTGATCTATGTAGGCTATATTTTAATCTATGCGAAAATGCAAATCATTTTGATTTTTTTTAAATTTCCCTTCTAAATTTTCATAGTCTCAAATAATGTCTTCTTATTGAATTCATTTAATGAAAAGAAAATCGTTACGCTTCTTGACCGTGCCTTCCTCGAAATAAGAAAATAAGAGCAGTCCGCCAAATCATGAAAAGAGCGTAGAAATGATTTGATAAAGAACCATTTAGCGAAGTACCCAACAATGAAGCTCATAGGAAAATAAAAATAGAACTACAATAAAAGAGTAACAACGTTGATTACCTTTGACTTTGGAAATGGTTGTCTGTTCTTCGTTGGATCCAATTCGCTCAGCTTTAAAAGAAGTGCATGAGCCAAAGGATGTCACCGTGGTTGTCTCATTTTTTATGCAGGAACCAGATTCTCCTGTTCCGGTTGCTCCTCTTTCCTCATCACTAGTTCCTTTTAAAAGGGTTGCCGAAGTAGTCGTATTCTCAGCCTTGATTGTTGCAGAGTCTAAAGAGCTGGCACTCACATTTGTTGTCGTCACCGGTGCTGACGTTGCATTTGCATTAGCCGTATTGTTGTTCTTCAAACTCGTTCTTTCTTGACTGCCGTTGCTCTCATTCCCGACGAGTCTCACAGTCTTGGTATTTAATTTACTCGAGTAGTTTGCCTGGAGGTTATTGACTTGAGCAGGAGCTATGCCTGGTGTCTTAAGCTTCACTCGACTCACTTGAACAACTTCCTCTTCGGCACTAGCACGGTTGGCTGATGTGTCATGCCTTACGCCGCTGCTGTTACTTTTCCGTGTCGTCTCCATCTTCGTCATTCCACCGGTTGAAATCTCTGCCGGTTTCATGCCACAACTGTTGATGTTATTGTTATTTGGCACAACGACAGAAGGTTGAGAAGACGTTGACTCGGGAGAAGAGTTTTCGATTTCATCTTCATCCTCGATTTCGTCATCTAGTTCAGGCTCACTCAGTCCGCCACAAACAACTACTTGTTCTTCGGAATTAAATTGGACTTTTTTCCTAGTTCGGAAAGAAGAATCGGAATACTGACTGGAATTCATTTGTTGGTCGGCGGAGGATTGTTGGGAAAGTTCAGATGAGTTTGCATAATGCAAAGAAGAGGTCGAATTTGGAGTTGCATAATGACCCCTATTTTTTAAAATCGGTTTGACATAGTCTCCATTTCCGGGCGTTTGTGAAACAACAATTTTGACAGAATATGAGACTTCAGAATCACCAGCACCACTATTTAATTCTCCTTGCTCCCCATGCTCACTCTCCTCTTCATAAATAGTTTCACGAAGTAAATTTTTCCCTGGACTAGAGGAAGAGGACCGATTTCCCTTCCTTCTCCTCAAAGCTCCATATTTATTCCCAGAAGAGTCAGAATGTCCACCTTTCCCTGATGACTTTCCACTTTCCCCATTAAATCTCAAATTCTTGCCGCCGCTGTTACTTTGCTGATCAAAATCTTCCCCATTGTTATTATCTTTGCGTTGTTGATTCTGAGGTGTGCCTGCTCTGCTTTTTATCTCTTGCTGTAACTGATGATGAAGACTGTTATTATTAGCATTCCCATTCCCATAATTGCCATGTGTCAAACTATCACTCTCATAAATGGTTCTCGTCGAATTAGAGTTATTACGGTTATTGCTGGCACCGCTGGTAGAATTTTTAGCATTGTTCAGGCGTGGCCCATTTCCGTCACTCATTCGGCTGGATGCTCCATTTGAATTAGAACTGCCACTATTGTTGCTGCTGTTACTTCCACTGCTGCTGGGACCAGGAGCTGCATAATGCGATGGCTGTTGTTGGAACGAGGTAAAACTCAAGCTTTGCTGCTGATTGTTATGATTGTTGTTGCTACTCAACCCCATTATTCCCTTATCGGACAAAAGTTGACTTCGGTCACGATTATGGCTTGGTGCATATTGGCTCTGCAGCTGTGTGTCAGACCAAGACCCATCCTTGGAGTTGAGTAGTAGATGATGTGGATGATTACTCCGACTCAAATTCCCCTTAGGATTTGGAATATGCCTCCCTGAATTAGATCGAGCAACTGTAACACTGGCAATACCATTTCCATTCCTTCCACAACCATTGTTGCTATTATTTCCACTCATCATAAATATCCCTTGGCCTGCAATTCTAACCTGGTCCGAATCTGCCAACATACTCCCTACATCAGCATAATCCTCTTCCTCTTCCTCATCTTCAGGATCGTGATCATCTTCTGTAGACTGGTTTAATTGATAAGCCGTTGCTTCCGAGTAAAGGATACTGAACCTTTTTACACCGCCGTTCGAGTATAAATCGGTGCTGCTTTCATTCGTATTATTCGCACTGTCACCCTTGATGCCACTAGTCTTTGTTGACGCTGCTGACTTTGTATTGTCATTGTTACTCCCGCGTGAAACTGGTCTGTTTCCTTTACCAGCTCGAGCGTCAATGTTATTGTTATTGTTTAGTGAGACTTTGACATTAGTCGGGGGTTCAAAGCAAGCGTCAAAATCACTATTGGGGTTTCCTGCTTGGGTGCTAGAACTAGTAGCCGGAGACAGTGCATGAGGATTTGTATTCGTCAGCCATTCTTCATAAGGCATGGGAAGGTATTGTCGCAAATCCCATTCCGAATGATACATACCAGCATCTTCCTCTTCCTGGTAATTTGGCACAGGTCCAAATTCATTTGGGAAATGCCAGGACTGACGAGAGCGTTTTGGACGGACGCGGACGGAAGCAGTGGCTGTAATATTGGCAACATTGATATGAGTACCCTCAGAATTCAAGTCTGTACAACTTGTATAGAATCCATTCTTTTTATCAGGGAAGAAATAATTTGGAGAGCCAGCCGACCCAAGGAGGTCTTCGTTTGAGTAGCTGGTAGGTTCCATTGGCCCAGCAATACCTGGGCCGGAACCAGAGCTTGGCAACCAGTCGGAAGTTGGTTTTGTTTTCAAAGAATCAAGACTCGGTCTTTTTTTCACTGCTTGTTTCAAGCTTTTCCAAGTTAATTTTCTCACGCTGCTTGCAAATTTTTTGCCAGACTCTTGCTCAAATTTCTTGTTTCCGCCAACAACTATTCCATTACTCTTTAGATATTTGGCTGCTCCTTCAAGTGCAAACATGTTATTGTTATTATTGCATGCTTTGCACACAGGAGTTCCAGCCAGGAAATTGAAATCTTCCTGGTAGTCACAAGAGCAACAAAAATCCTCAGCAGCAGGTTTGGCCCCTTGTGAAATTCATATTTTGATTAGTTGGCGTAGCATACTCCGATGAAGCAGCACAATTCGGGACTTCGTAAGGACTACCACTGCTACCAGCTCCACTTCCGCTCCCGCCAGCATATCCAGGATCGTAACCATATCCAGGTGGCATATCCGAAGCTAGTTTAAACAGATCCAAATATCCATGAATGAGAACGAGAAACATCTTTCCGCATGTTAGCCTTATGCACCATTCTTTCCACCCCACGAAGTTGAGAAGGAGTTAGTCGAAATTCATCCTCTAACTCGCTATTAGAATTATTATTCGGGGCGTGTCTTCGTTTCAAATTGCTAGCTCCATGATTACTTCCGTGGGCGTCACTCTTTGATTTCCCCAGCTTCAAAAATCTTCCCAGAACTGTGGAACCACTGCTGTTGTTGGATTTCTTGTTGTGATGCTGATGATCTTGAGCCTATAAACAAGGGAAAGAGAAAAACTATAAAATCATATTTTCACATACATAGACAATTTAAATTATTTAATGCCGTGCAGTTCGGTCGGTGACTGACTGATTCGGAAGAGGAATGCGGAATTTTTGTGTAGCGTGCATAGTTAGCGTGGCAATAAAAGGAGGATCAGTTCAAAAATCTACAACATGGGTTACAGCATAAGTTTGAAGACCTAATAACTCCGTACGCGTTATCGTGACTGAACTCGAGAAGATTTCCGTGCGAATACATTCAACTTCTCATATTTTCCTTCATCCTCTATTAGACATTCACGCATGAATATTAAGGATACTTAATAACAATTTTTTGATTCGATATGATTTGAGTTGGTGGTTGTATATTAACTTGTCTGCTAAGAAACAAGGAGCTTGAAATTCGATTGCCTCAAGTGACACGTCAGTCAAATAACGATTTGAAAGTTGTACTGCTCTGCTGCTGCCTAGCTTCTAATAAAAACCTTGTAAAGTAGCAATAGAATATTGACGCAATTAATCCATGGTATCTGAAGGTTTTGGGTTAAAATTATCAGGTTAAAATCTAAATTATTTATTGGGTAATTGCAAAAGGCTTAATGATTCTTCCCTCGTAAATTCACAGTTCTGCCTAAACTTTGTCCGTGACACCTCCTTTATAGCCAGGAGTGACGAAATGAAAATTTAAAGTGCCAAACGGAAGCAATTCAAAGTAATTATACAATTTTATTAATTTCGCAGTACAATTTACAACTAATCGCATTATTGCAACATAGGAAAACCCTCCTTGGGATTCTGATTGTTGATTAGGATTTTAAAGTCGATTTATAACAATAGGTTTCAAAATTCGCAGTATAGGCTGAATTGACTTCTTTCCAATTGAAATTTAAACAAGACCACAACTATGCTGCTGGATTCGATTGAGCTCGCTAATTGCAATGCAGTAAATTGTGAGAATTGTGACTTCTTACGAACGCATGTCCTCTCAGTTCTCTATTCACAAGAGAAAAAGTCAATGCAAAGGCGTGTCTGCGTCCCTATTCCCTTGGAAATTATTATACAGATTTGCGCAATCAGATAAAAAAATTATAGCAAATAAAATGTAATTCGATAGAAACCCACAGTCCCTAACACACAATACTCCATTGTATATAAATGAAGAAATAAAATAAGTAAAGCGTGGTCTACAAACGCATGTCCTCTCAGTTCTCTATTCACAAGAGAAAAAGTCAATGCAAAGGCGTGTCTGCGTCCCTATTCCCTTGGAAACTATACAGATTTGCGCAATCAGATAAAAAAATTATAGCAAATAAAATATAATTCGATAGAAACCCACAGTCCCTAACACACAATACTCCATTTAAATGAAGAAATAAAATAAGTAAAGCGTGGTCTACATTTTATTTTTATTGGCTAACGTCCATCCGTTCTCTTTGTGAATTACTTAGTTGGATGGGTCTCACTCAATTTGCCATTTACCACTCATGACATGAGATTCTTTTATTCACAATTCACACATTCCAACTATTTTATTTACGCACTCAGGTTAATCAGATTATCAAAAGGTAATAATATTAATTCTGGCGCGCGGAATGTGAAAGCAAGCTAACCAAGCAACTAATGAGTAAGTAACCGTAAATTAGATTAGATTTTCCTCACTTGACTGATTCATTGAATGAAAAATAAGACATTCACAGTCATTCTCCTTTCCGGTGATTTCGTTGGGACAATTTGCTGCGGAAGGACACATACGGTACAAACGCATCTTCCTTGCTCTGGGTTGATAATAAAAAGAGTTGTAAGGGCATTAAAATTTATTACTTCCGTATTTTTATTTACCTTAATTTCTACGGAAGGGAAGAAAAGGGAAAAAATTAATTAAAACTTAAGTCTGTAAATCACACGGTAGTAATTAAAGGAAGGTGCAAATCACAAAAGTGTTTTATTAGGGCAGCGGGAGCTCAAAGTGCAGAGCAAAAAACAATTTTGTCGTAATTCTAATTTCCGTCTTAAAGGGTGAACAAGCCTATTTAAATTATAAAAATCACACTAAATGGATTTTAATTAATTTAACCATATCATACCAAGGCCCCCCTCTAATTTCGTATTGGTACTTGAATAAATCTTAAAAGCATTCAATTCAAATGCATTTGAGGAGCGATTAGATGTTGTAAAGATAAGCCACGGTGTTCTCGTTTATTGTTGTTCACCGCGTGTAGCGACTCCGTACTAATAGTCTGCACTGTATTAATTGCGTCCATTTTATTTGGATACGAAGGTCTCTATTATCAAGTCATTCATTTTTGACAGATCTGTGGAAGTAAAATTCGATGGTCTGAAACACTAACATTCATACGAATAGAATTAAACAAACTCTACTTCTATTTAAACGTGTGGAATATGTCAATGCAACAAAAAATTAATTGGATAAGTCGTTGTCTATTCAGATGAAATGTATACGAGTTAATTAGAAAACAGGAAAACAATCTGGACATATCAAATTGTGTTTTTCTAACTATTCAAATGTATCATTGACTTAAACTCAAGTGCCTCAGGAGTCACGACTCAGAAGGTCTATTTCCGTCAGTTCATACTGGAGCACGACTTTTTCTACACGATGTTTTCGAGCTGGATTGACATTCTAGCCCGATATTCGCTAAGGCCGCTGCATATTAAATATTAAGTTAACCAATTCATTTTAAACCATTCGTTTCGCAGGCTATTGAAAACTTAGTGTTTTGTTTATGCAGTGTTGACATACATTTGACGTCCAGATTCTAGAACAAGCAGAAACATTTCTTCACAAGAAATCTCTGCAGATTTCTTTATTCGTGTGGACGGTACTTGTCAAATCCCTAATATTAGTAAACACACAAAGTAAACATACTGAACGAGCCGCTGCTGGTCTCTTCTAATTGCACGGAACGTAATAAGAAAACTTTGACCCTCAGGAACAAAACTGGCGATGTCGTTGTTGGTTCATAAATAATGCAGAACTTTGTAAATATGTATATACGGTTTACAACTTACTTCATAAGTGAATTTTATTAGAGAGTGGGTGAAGTCAACTAACCACTGATTGACATCATTTTTTCATCTTCACCGTTAATTAAGACCAAATATGCCTCACAATCAATATTCACTAAAGAAGTTATTTACAGCCTCCACAGCATTAGGCGTTCCATTCACATTTCTAATTGTTTCTAATTCTAACGTCCACTTCTTCTGTGTCACTAATAGCAAACACGAGCACTAAAATACTGTAGAGTGATTAGAAAGTGCCGCGAAGGTAGGAAACAGGCTTGGTCATTCATGAATGGATTTATAAACAAATAGAAAACTCTCATCTCCTACTGTCCACTTCGTTCTCTAAATTAAGCACATCATTTTATCTGACTAAAACTATATCAAAAATTTACAACGTCACTGCTCACTTTTCACATCACTCCAGTATACACTATCCGAAAACTCCTATAATATTTTAAAATAAAGCATAAATTAAGTTTGGTCAATTTTTAAGAAATTGCACAGCACAAAGTTATTTAACACATGCTAACACTACGAATACTAAACATGAAATGAAAAGGGAGATTGATTGCACCTCCACTAGCCTTGTAATGTAACTTAACCATATATACGTAATATCTCATGTAAGAAAAATTAACGAGCACTCCAGTTGAATCTCATAAAATGCTATTAAGACACTTTTAAAACTCTCATAACAAGACACAATGCACCCATGCATTCACAACATGAAACGAAATGAACTTTGCGAAACCGAAGGGTTGTGAACAAAGCTTATGCCGCCGCAGAGCGAAAGGTGATTCTAATCCAACAAAGCAAATGACCAAGTTTAACAATCGTCTCAAACTGAAATGTACAATAAACGGCTGCACGTTTGCTATATCTATATCTATACCTATTTGTTAACGATTACTAAATATTCCCAGACCGTTTCTTGCTGAAATATGCAATTGCGGCTGCTCTGAATTCTCATGTTTAGGGACTACCAGTTTTACACATTACACAAGATTCCATCTTCTTCCGGAAAGATGACACAAGATAAAGAATCTGATTGAGTTTACCTTGCGTACGTTGTCGCTCATTATAACTGAGGTTCAGGTTATGTATTATGTGAAGCCAAAAAGTTTTGGCCATAGTTTGGTACCTTGCCTTTCGAGATAACGAATGAGCAGGATGAACGTTTAAATAGGAAAAATCCTCGAGTATATGATTTTGCAGATTACTTCTTGTATACCATAAAGGCAATGCCATAATATTCCCTACTTATCTGAAAGCCTATCTTCATTTTTACCGATTTCAACATCCGAAAAATGGTAATTAAAGCGGCGAGTGTTACAGTAATTGACTGCCCGCTTACAGAATTGGGAGAATTTTAGTTAGTTTCATAAACACATATTCCAATTTTGGAAGCATCTGAAAATGCTCTTCAGTATTGTGCTACATTATAGCAAACTGATAAGAAGGCAATGCCATAATATTCCCTACTTATCTGAAAGCCTATCTTAATTTTTACCGATTTCAACATCCGAAAAATGGTAATTAAAGCGGCGAGTGTTACAGTAATTGACTGCTCGCTTACAGAATTGAAAGAATTTTAGTTAGTTTCATTACCACATATTTCAATTTTGGAAGCATCTGAAAATGCTCTTCAGTATTGTGCTACATTATAGCAAACTGATAAGGATCCATAGTTAAAACACGCAGATTAAGGCTCAAGAGTACTTTCATCGTAGACAGACAAGTTGGATCTTGAATATTACTGCTATATATCTCTACGCACTCATGTCTAACGAATAATTACACTTCTAATTTATGTAAGGTTAACTCTTACTTATTGCAAAATTGTATCTGTAGGGGAAATTCCTGAGACAGATAACTAGAGAACCAGACAGTCAAGCAACCTGAGCTGAGGCTGACGGATAATCCAAAATACTTGAACTGTCACTGCTGACAACTATTACAAATTGGTACCAAATAAGTTATAATTCTTTGATCTCATAAAACCTATTGGTTGATACAACCTCATTCTAGCGTGCAAAAAAAAATCAAGATATAAATGTTTATGTCCTTTGCCTGAAATACTGGTTAGTTGTGCAAGCTCCTCTAGTTCTCAAGCAAAAGGTCATGGAATTTACATTTAAGAATCATCGTATTAACATAACAAATGATGCCGTAATCCTGCTTGAGTTCATAACTCGTTCTAAGGCAAAAGGCGCGGACAGCAACAAATGGCTCACCTCTTAGATCAAATGTCTTTATCTGACTTTAGCAGGTGTGTGAAGTTTAAAACATTAAAAATCACACATCTCAAAAAACAGTCAACAATCTCTTTCATAATATTAAACTAAACGCACACCAAAGCTGGAAATGGTAATGGCCATAATAATGTCACGCATTTTAAAATTGCTAAATCTTGTTTGGAGTTGTCGGCCAAAGTTTTAGATAAAAAAGCTTGTGCTATTAAGGATGGTAGCTTTGATTATTGACATCTATTCATCTTATTAAAGTCCAAGTGTCCGGCCGTGTCTAAAGTAACACGTTTAATTACAAGGAGATTTACTAATTTGAGTTGAAATCTCATTTGGCAAGTTCAATGCTTACTCACTTCTTGACCTACGTGGGAACTTAGAACTGGTTCAGAATTACTGCTATCCAAGAGCCTNAGTGTCCGGCCGTGTCTAAAGTAACACGTTTAATTACAAGGAGATTTACTAATTTGAGTTGAAATCTCATTTGGCAAGTTCAATGCTTACTCACTTCTTGACCTACGTGGGAACTTAGAACTGGTTCAGAATTACTGCTATCCAAGAGCCTTTGTTTTGCTTTGATCAATTTGTTACGTTTAATTCCTTTGATAAATCATCTACTGACAATTTTGTAGCATAATCTCCTGAAATGGCAACGAGTGAGGAAGTCTAGCTCCACCTCATCTCAAAATATAGTGCAGCTGTAATGTATAGCGATCTGTCTTATTCACTGCCATTGAAATTGAAATTAATAAACTTAGTTCAGGCCAAAAGTTATCGATATATTTACCTTGATTTCATTGAAACATTCATTTTCCAATAAGAAGCACAGTAGTAAAATTACACAACCTTTCAATACCAATTATTTTCACTTTCTCAATAGGCCTGACAATGTCAAGTTTCCACATGTTGCTATCAATAAGAAATAAATTCTTAGGTTGAATTTGCTTTGCCTGCAAGCAGTTCATGCCAACAACACATGTCAAATTAGGTATGAACTAGAATATTTTTGACAAGGACAGTGATTAAATGACCACGCCGAGTTTAGCCCAACAATATAAAATGGTCAAGCCTCAAAATGGAAATGTAGCTGAGAATTGCGTAACAATACTCGACAATGAGCGGCAAAGCTTGCGCGTGAAGATTTTATTCTCTGACCAGAGCCAGAAGAATTCACATTATGACCCACTTATGCCAGATTTTAATAATTTACGTCAAATAATTTTTTCAACATTTAATTATTACTTAACTACATCATAGTAATGCGACTTGAGCAGATAAGTCAAGCCTGTCGAACTCATAATATTTTTAAATTGCGCCTCGTGAGTTTCATTTAGAGCGGAGAGTTTATGAGAGTGATGACTGTATTGGTAATTGCACCGATTATATCCGCCTAAGGTTACGGGCATTCTTATGCATAAAAATTTAAACGCGTTTAAGTTTTACAATTTTCATGCTTGGAAGAACGAGAATGAGATGAACACACATGCCTGGTTGCATCTTCTGAAGGTGTTGAATGGCGGTTCTTCCTGCTAAGCTAGCTGAGCTTAAGAAGTTCACATTAAGCTATAGCGCGACGGCCGTGGTCTACCAAGTTTCACGAACATCAGAAATAATAATAGCAGAGCAAAATGAATTTGTTGCAAGTGCACTGATTCCATTATTATATAAAAGGAATATGGGGCAAATGAGCTATTAAACCAATAATTAATTATAATTCATTCAACCAATCTTTAAGAATACACTGTCACTTCCCTCTATATGCAATGGCTTATCCTTTTAAGCATTAACTTACAGTTAACTTGGGTTCCGTAAGCACAAGGAACTTGCAATTGACGACTGAATGAAAGTTTAGGGCAAGAATTAAAATATAAATATAAGAAATACGAAAATTCTGTAACCTTAGCCTAACTGTCAAGCATTCTCCATTAAATGTGTTCTGCCTGTCGTTCAAATTATTCTAGACTACACTAGAGGCGTCAACGTAAACCATACACAACAAGTTATGACAAATGGGACGAAAGTTTGAAAACTGGAATGCACTTGTAGCAAAAAATGAATCATCACGTTAAACGTCAAATGCAAACACTCCTCATTTACCTTCTTGTCTGGGAACACTTCAAGGAGCGATTGGTTTTTTATGATATATATCAGGAATTCACTGTGCATAACGGATTTAAGACAAAAGGAGTGGGAATGAGTAGCCGTTAAATAAATAAAGTAAAAAATTCAAAAGCTGGTAAGGTGGTTATACAAGGTATCACTTAAAGCAGCAGTGCAATACACGTCTAGGAAACTTGCATGAATATGCTTCTCTTTAAACTGATTTACCCATACTAAAAATTCTTATGAGTATCTGAATGAATTTATAACGGAACTTTTGCAATGAATATGCTAACGTCTCGGAAACTTGCATGAATATGCTTCTCTTTAAACTGATTTACCCATACTAAAAATTCTTATGAGTATCTGAATGAATTTATAACGGAACTTTTGCAATGAATATGCTTCATTCAAGCTGCCTGGGAAATAACTTCAATCAACACCAGGTAGGAATGAAAAAAAAGTATTTGCAAACCGTTCTTTACCGGAAAGGACAAAAACAAGAAAACTATTAGTAGTAAAGTATATGCGGTTGAAGTACATAGGAACTAAGACAGGAGGACAGTTAGATCTTAGGAATGATTGAGAGAATGAAAAAGTGTGAGAGGATACTGTAATAGTGCATTTGCACAATTCTATCCGCCTAGCCTTTCGGTCGTGGTTTATCTAGTAGGATTGCTGGTGCAATTCACTGCCGTCGCAATGTCACGAGTGTCAAAGAATTTAATGCGAAAGAGGATGACGGCCAAAAAATCTATTCATCTCTGTCAACCATTTGCATATATGCACTATGCACTCGGAACAACTCTTCTGTCCTACCTAATGAATGTGAGCCTCTATCACCACTGTCAAGACCAAATCACGAACTGCACGATCACATCCGATTGAAAGTTTAATCAACGAGAGAGATTGTCCTACTACAAGTTTAAGTCGTTGTTTATAAATTGGATAAAATAACCGTTTGATTAATAAGGCTATCAGAAACCAACTTGAGCAGTAGAAATACTTAACGCAAAATAGCTGTTTGAACACGGAATTTTAAATTCAAACTGTTTACGGTTATTTTGTCGAATCTCTTGTTCGACAAATTTATGAAATTAAATTTATTCCTATTAACTCTTCCTAAGAAACAAACTGATACAAAGACCGAGTAAAGTGAAATATTTCATATTATGTGTTCGCTAAACTTCTGATTTTCCGAATCAACATCGGTCGACCATAGGAAGAGGTGGAGAGGAGAATCACACCAAACAAACCTAACAAATACTCTTAAAATTCTTCTCGAATCGGCTACTGTATAGAAGGGATCGATCTTAAATGCGAATACGTTTGGCAAAGTAATTTATACAATTGACACTTTTTTTTACAAAAAGGCGAAAACACCCCAATTCGAATACAATTCTAACTTATTTATGAGAGAAAGCCTCATCCTGCTGCAAAGCACGATTTTTTCTGCTACTCAGGAATTCAACGTGCGAATTGAACTCAAATAATAGAGTCCGGCCAGTAGCATTCATAGTTCATTCACTGAATTTGAGTCGGGCGTTATTTTTGCTATACCTTGTAGAAAACAGGGGATCAAGTCAAGTATTCTTTGTGCAAAAAAACTATGTAACATAAACCAAAGCCAAGTCAATGAAGGAAAAGTCATATTTCAAACTTTCTAGTCAATTAAAAGCAAATACATGCAAATTGGGTCAACTTATAAATGGGCATGGCGGCGGTAGGTTAAATAGTCTAGTAATAAGGTGCACCCGGTTATGACACATTAGGAGGGCGCTAATCACACTCGTATGCTAATAAATTACTCTCTGATAATTAAAATTAGAAATTACATATTTAGACCCGGGGTTATTTATGCTCGGCTTGTCTGACTGTTCATTTGCTCATTCGCAATGCGTCTTACACCTGATGATCAATGTGCGGCAACGTTACTGACAGATCCGATAAAGACTGGTATATTCAAATTGACTTGACAAATTGTCAATAGTTGGTGCCAACTAACTAGTAATTAAAATTTTAGCGAACTTACAAAAAGTTATAATCGATAATATTTCAAAGTTGGAGCATGCA
>WJEZ01001843.1:0-15547 GCA_009869925.1 Thalassaphorura encarpata
TCTGGGAAAACTATTGTTCGCCAAGAACTTTACAATTTTCTTCAGAAACAATTGCCATATTTTGCCCTACCGTCCAAAATCTTTGTACTGCCAAGTTTTCCTTTAAATTCTGTCGGTAAGATTGACAGAAAGGCTCTTGTAGCAACTGCAGCAAAGGAAGTTCAAATCCTGGACTTTACAAGTGGAGAAGAATCACAAAAACTAAAGACAGAAGAGGAAATTATCGTAAGTAAAATTTGGGGCAAAGTTCTAGGACGTCCAGAAGAAACTTTCAGCTGCAAAGATAATTTCTTCCACGTGGGTGGTAATTCAATGATGATTCCATTAGTGATTTCAGAATTAAGAGCCGTAGTCATCAACGGGCGTTCAGCAAATGTTGTGCATACTTCCACAATATTTTCTTGTCCTGTCCTTGAGGATTTGGCCAAGACGCTGAGACGACCCCCAAGTAAAATTCCTGTTCCTCTTGCTCGGCCAAGGCAAATGAGAATTAATTATTTTAAGGAGAAATTGCCACTCATTATTCCAAAAACAAATGCTGCAAATTCTACTAAAATTGAGGCAATTTTGTTGACCGGAGCAACTGGGTATCTGGGTAGCGGTATTTTGGTGGAATTGCTTGTGAAAACAAAGGCAAAAATATTTTGCTTGATACGAGCTCGAGATACAGCCGAGGCAAATACTCGAGTCAAAAAATGTCTGCAACTATTTGGACGAAACACGACGACGGACACTGCTCGTATCAATTGCATCATTGGAGATTTAACCAAACCAAAATTTGGATTGAGCGATGCAAACTATGAAAAATTAGCCAGAAGAATCGATTCCATTTATCACAGTGCGGCGGAAGTGAATTTTTTGAAAAGTTATCAAGAGCTTCGCGTACAAAACGTTGAAAGCACAAAGGAAATTTTAAGATTTGCTGTCAAAAGTAAAACTAAAATTTTGCACTACGTTTCCACGCTAGGAGTTTTGGGCTACAGTGAAGGAGTTGGGTCACAAAACTGTAAGGAATTTATAATGAAAGAAAAACCTTTGAAAAAGTTTTCATTTGGTCCAAATGAGTTGTCGGATGGATATAGTCAAAGTAAATGGGTAGCAGAGCAGTTAGTATGGGATGCAATGGACGCAGGGTTATTTGCGGTCATTTATCGCCCTGGAGAAATCGGCAGCCATTCCTCTCGACCCATCATAAATAAATCTGACATGTTTTCCATTGTCGTCAAATCATGTGTTGAATTAGGCAGTTTTCCAAATTATAAGGCAAAATTACCCTATGCTACTCTAGATTTTACATGTGCCGCAATTGTTGACGTTTCATTGAAGCCGGCGGCATTTGGTAAAGTATTTCATGTTTTTCAAACTTTGATTTCACTACAAGAAGTTTTCCAAATGTATAGGCCGCCAGGGAAAGTTGTGGTAGCAGCGATGAATTTTAATGAATGGCTAGGGAAATTACAGCGCGCAGGTACGAGCGCATATAGTTCGAACAAACAGGCGCAGGCGCTTCTAGCTCTTTACGTGAGCAAAAAAGGTCACAACAGTGACCTCACCAAGAATTTAGAGAACGTAATTGAGAAACAAAATTTAGAACGTACTAAATTTCTCAAATCAAAATCTTATGTCAATCCTAGGGTCAAATGTGCAATTTTCAAAGAAGGATGTTTTACGCTATTTGAGTTTGCTATTCGCTTAAATTAGTCTATTTCTAAAATTTAACTGCAATTAATAAATTCTGAAATTTGTATTTGTATTGTAGAAAATCTTATTTTTGTGTGTATTTTATTTAAATCTGACTTATTTTCTAAATTATCCACTGACAAATAAAATTAAGGTCAGTAATCCTAGAAGACTCCAAAATCCTGGGACTGAAGGACNCAAAATCCTGGGACTGAAGGACTACCAAAAGCTCCACAAACTCCATCTCTACATTTTAATCCATTGGCACAACGTATTTGATATTTTGATTTATCAGGTCGAAAATCCGTGAGACATTTTGCGCCTTCAGCAGCTCTACAAAATCCTTTGTCCTCCACAAATTTGTAAATCGTTCCATCATTGAAACATTTGCATTTTCCTACATTATTTTCCTCCACACATTCCATTGGAGCTTCTCCAATACAAATCGATTGAGCAAAATTATCTGCCTCGTTTATTTCATAATCGTCAACGTGCCAATAGTCTCCGACCTTGAGTTTAATTTGCCGCCTTCGTCTTGCTTTGGCAAAGCCAATCGTTTTGCTGATATGAACCAAAAGCCTCATTAGAGCATCACGTCTCGTATCAAGATCATCTCCAGATTCATACACTGGTTTCAACCACGTTTGGAAATTGGTGAAATTGCATGGTGAATCTGGGAAAGCGTCATTTCTCTTTGCACTGAGGAGAATGAGAAATTCATCATCGAAGGCTTCTACTGATGCTTCCTCTGGGGTATTTGTCTTTACACTGTGGACAATTAAGGCGAAAAGTAGTAAAATCCTTAATGCGTACATCGTGCTCAACTTTTAAGCGATTTTTAAGCATTTGCCTATGAAAACGCATTCAAAATTTTTGAAAGCCTTGCTTCATGTATTTAAAAATCGTCAATAAGTCGTTGCTTTGGGATTTCGTTACTATGCTGGAATATTTATAGCATAGAGTTCAGTCTCAAGAATTTTATTTTATTGCTAGCTTAAAAAGTCCATTCAGAAAATGAGCAAAATCTGAACAGATAACAAATAGTATATGGAAATCAGGTCAAATGAGTAAAATAATCAAGAAACAAGAGTGAAAGGAAGGATGGATGGCATAAGCATAGCATTGACAGGCGTACACATTAAAACATGAGTTAGTCCACTTATAAACTATAAAGGTTGCATTCCAACCAATGTCCGGCTGGACATGACCTACGTTAATCCTTTTCATTTCCAGGAATTTTACTACGTTTACTAGGAGTTTCATGAATGGGAATTAAAACGGTAAAAGTTTTGACCTAGTTTCCGGGGTTTCCCTAAATTCCTTACCATTCAGAACCATACTCGTATGCCATAGCCATAAGCTTGTTCATTTCATGCCATGCCATTGGTATAGAATCTTTTGTTATATTTTGTTAACGCTTGATCCGATTTTGGAAATTCAACCATCTGTGGAATCAGAAAAAATAGGCGAATCCATTGAGTAAAATATCCTTGAATACCGAATATACCCGTGTAAAAGTCAAGAGGTAAAATTAAACCATTTAGTCCACTTTTCGACATCATTTGTCCTGATAGTGTCGAAATTGGCACATTTTTTATGAATTCTGTATAGAAAAAGCCAAGTTACCAGCCCTGGGTAGGGTAAACCGTCACCGTCATATAGATAACGATCATCCACCGAGTATTTTTAACATTTTGAGCTATCAGTTATGAAAAACTGTCAGGGAAACTCGGAGGAAAAGCTGTGGCAGATAGATAGATGGACATATATTGCTCGAATTTTATGTTTATGGACGGTTACTAATCATACTTATCATATTTTATTACCGCTGACGTGATTATGAGTTAGTATATTGGCAGTGTATTTCATTTGAATAATCTGTTTTCCTCTGTCCGTCAGATAAAATGTAATTTGCAATCCTCTCTCATCATTCATTTTGCCTGTTTACATAAATAACGAGAGAGTGCCGCCGGCCAGACTGCAATTGCAGTAAAGTTAAATATAATTAACTCTGCTCTTGTCTTTTCTTATCGGGATGGAATGAATTAATGGATTTCCTGTCGATTTTCTGATTTTGTTTTTGCATGGTTTTAAATGCTTGTAGTTTGTGAACGACTAAGCTGGGAGATTTTTTATACTATACTGCTGCTGGGTGAAAACGCCCATCCTGGTTCAATTTTTACACTTTTTTAAGGACTACAGCTTTAGGAAGAAAGTAAGTTAACTTATTTCGGTTTACTTTAAGAACCAACGATTCTAAAAGCCCGGGTATTTTTTAGACAACCATATCAATGGCCGAAGAAAAGGGATCCGGGACAAAAGATTTAGCCAAAGCCGCTGGAGAAATTGGAGCTGATGCCGTCCAAACTGCTGCAGAAGGTGGAGACGTTGTCGAATCAATTGGTGAAGGAGTCGGAAGTAAAGGAGGAGAAAAACTTGGAAAAACCCTTGGAAATGAAGAAATGGGAGAAGAAATCGGTGGGAAAGTAGGGGAGAAAGTAGGAGGAGAAGCAGCTGGGATGGGAAAAGAAATGGCTGGTGAAGCCTTAGCTGGAGGAGATCCGATGGACTCAGTCAAATCCAAAATGGGATGCTGTATCATTCTTTGAACCTGTAACAAAAAATAAAAAAAAATTAATTCTGTCTAATTTTGTTTACCACATGTCATGTGTCATAAGTGGGGTATTTCCAGTTATTGCCTCTGATCTGTTTGGATTTTGAACCGTCCATGGGTCATTGCCATTATCTCATTTTTATTTACTTCAACTTTTAACTTCTTATTCGAACCAAAACAAAAATAATCTATACGCTTGGTATGAGATTGATGCATAGCCAAATGGCAATGACTTCTTTCCTTCTGTTTATTTTAGCATCTGCAGATTCCAGACTTCAGACTCGTACCAGATGTGAGACTTGCTTTCTTAATTTCTGGTTTCCACTAGCATTAGCCTTCCCTTGAGTCAATCAGTTGGATTGGATAAAAATTTAAAATAATGAATCAGAATTCTACGTAATCCTGCAAGCAAAGTGATTGATCAGAGGGTCATTATGAATGACGGATGACCATTATTATTTCTGCGTATTTTTCTTCCGCATATATAATGGTTTGACCTCTGTTTATTCACTTGGTAATTCCTCTGGTGAGAAACTTGTGATTAGTCATTAAGAATGAATTTACATTGACCCATTTCTTTGACATCTGAGGTCATGGGGCATTTAGACAGAACTCATTTAATAAAAATGGACAATAGCCGGAATTAAACCGTCGATGATGATCGAAATAAGAAATTTGACTAGCATATTTTAATATTGTATGTTGTATCCGGGAGGAAAATACAATAAGTAGTAGCATTCTCGTAACATTCATGAATCATCAGACGTGTGCGTCGTCAGCGTCAGCATCGGCGTCAAGTTAAGATTTTTAATCGCTCGTGCAGTTTGATTTGACGCCGATACTTTGAATTGAATTGAATCATGCGAAAACAAGAAAATCTTCCAAAGTCCAACACGCTCAGACCCACGCGGAGGGAAATATTTGTCAACAAATCCAAAAACTAAAAGAAATCACACTATCAACTCATGAGAAATTGAAATAGACTTTTTAGCTGTAGTAAACACAACATAATATTATCCAAGTCCAAGTCCAATTCACATGATACATCAACTACGTTGAATGGAAATTGGTGGCATAAAAATTATCTCATCATAACAAGAACAAGACGACAACCACTCGACAGACACATGCATGCACATGGTCTCCGTCTGCCTCTACCAATAAATACAAACAGATGTTGTTCTCTACTTGTCTTGTCTTAATAAAATTAATAATAATAAAATACCATGCTCTGCAGAAAATTCTAGATTAGTTGTCATGTCCAGTCCAAGAAGCCATTTCTAGAAAATGGCAAAGGTAGCATATAAATATTTTGATCGGTTTGTCTGGCCTTGCAGTTTTGTATCCGGCCGGAATTGGAAATTTTGACTGAATTATATTTAGCTGAGTAGTGCAACCATATATATAGCAATTCATTGCAAAGCTTTCCTGTTAATATACTGGATATGCTAATGTAGCATTCGCCTGGCGAGGACATAACCTTCCCAACTCACATGCTGTACAAATTACAAATAGGTATTATGTATCAAAGATTAATCGCTGGCTACTACGACTGGTTTCAATTTTAAGCCATTCCAACTCCAAGTCTTTCAAGTATGCTCCAGTCTGGACATCATGGACAGTGCATGAAAAAATTCTGGGTGCTTATGCATATGCTTAGTACTAGTGTGTTATATCATAAACTTGATAAGAGCCCACCAAGCTGATAAAAATTCAGTTGACAAAGTCTAATCTGTATGCGGCAAAGTACGTATAGTCAAAGTTGAAGGGTTATCCTTCGAATTAAAAATTAGCATATACTGAGCATAGCATTCGTGCCACTCTCGTGATTTATAGAAAGAAGACGAAGAGATCATCCAGCTCTAGCTCCTGCCGCCTAGAGCCGGCCAAGCCAGATCATCAAAGAAAGAAAAAGATCATTCGACAGGAGCTCAGCTCAAGCTCAAATCCTTCGACTCGACAAGCTTAGCCAACAGAAGCAGGAAAAGGAAATATTAATCTTAACCATTCCAATTATCCTTCGAATTAAAAATTAGCATATACTAAGCATAGCATTCGTGCCACTCTCGTGATTTATAGGAAGAAGACGAAGAGATCATCCGGCTCTAGCTCCTGCCGCCTAGAGCCGGCCACGCCAGAGATCATCAAAGAAAGAAAAAGATCATTCGACAGGAGCTCAGCTCAAGCTCAAATCCTTCGACTCGACAAGCTTAGCCAACAGAAGCAGGAAAAGGAAATATTAATCTTAACCATTCCAGACTTAAAGAAGATTTAAGCTCAGAAAATCCTCAGTACTACTTTGAATCTCTTCCGAGTCAGACTCAGACGATCCACTTTCAACATACACCTTCAATTTCAGTTTTTTTTATTTGTTTATTGACTCCATCCAATTTAATCATCATGAGTTTTGGAAAATCTCATTATACAAATGGCCATACTTCAGCTGCTCACCATGCTTTGTCGACATAATTTGAGTGAACAACTCGTTTTCGAAGGAAAATGGCTCAAGCTCTCAAAAGTCAAATATTTGGACCCAGAGGGTGTTGAAAGGTAAAATTTTCGAAACTATTCAAGTAATTAGCACTAGATTTTAATTTTAATTAAAATTATATAGAGAATGGGAAGGTATTGCTCGTGTGACGCGTCCTCCAGGTTCAGACACAGATGCCATCACTGCAATCGCCATTTACAGAAGAATGCTTCATTATGACGTCGTCGTTTTGGTTCGTCAGTATCGTCCTCCCCTAAATGCATACACGATTGAATTTCCTTCAGGATTATTGGAAATTGGTGAATCAGATGAAGAGGCAGCTGTAAGAGAACTTTTGGAAGAAACTGGATGGCATGGGGAAGTTACTCATATGGGATTACCAGTTGCAGCTGATCCAGGCACTTCAAGCGTTACTTTTAGATATGCAACCGTCAAGGTATTTTTCTTTTGTTCATTTTGTAATGATAATGGTGATTTTCAAGATTTTACAGCTTTTTTAACTTTTTATTTGAATTTAGATTAATGGTGATGCTTTAGAGAATCAGAACATCAAACCTCAACCAAGTGATGGTGAATTTTTGGACGTGATCATGGTTCCACTCTCAGAAGTTCATGAGCGACTTCAAAGTAAGGAATTAAATTAAGCGTGACTTAAATTTTCCACGCGAGTGGACATTTTTAACATGACGTAAAATGACGCGACGTGATTGCTATATTAATTTCATTCAAATGGCACTTGTCAGATCTGCTTGTGCTTGTCCTTGGCCTTCACACTTGTGACTCGTCACTCATTCGTCTGATTTATCCTATTGCTCAACACTTTTTTCATTTGATTTCACAGGATTAGCTGCTGAGGGGAACATGATTGACTCAAAACTAGCAATCTGGTCAATTGGACTTCAAATGGGACTCAAAGTTGCGAAAGATGCTGAGCAAGACGCATTCTCAACATCCCAAGCTTCATTGCCCACGGATGACGGTGGAGTTCGTTCTGGAATGAAAGTGGAAAATTAATACTTCTTAGCTTCTTCTTCCCAAAGACGTCATCTGTAGCACGAGAATGAGGCTTGGCTTAAGGTTAAATTATATCTCAGCTCTGGCTCTGATGACGTTTCTATTCATTTTTGTATGAAAAATTTCCATGTGCGTTAAATATAGCAAACTATTAACCATAAGAAATACTTGTAACCAACTTATACCGATTCTGACAAGATTATTTCGTAATTTAAGCTTCATCTTGGCTTACCATGAACTGACATGTACTAATTTTTCACTATTAAAATACTCGTATAAGTCAACCACGTCAATCATTAAGTTATTTCTAATCATTTCTAATTAATTATTGCATAATGGTTATATACTCATAATATTGTAACTAGACATACTGACTACAACGAATAAAACAAATTAGACTTTAGAAATATGAATTGGATAAAATGAGTCATTTAATCAACTACTGACATATGGCCATAAGCTCATGGATCACAGAAAACAGCTGTTTTGTCCAGATTTAATTTTGATCCAGACAAAAATTATTCAGGCATGCATGCAATACGCTGTTGCGGGCTGCATGAGTCAGTTGAGCCAAACAAAACGTAACGTGCCGGATATATGAACTTTTTATCTCATACCTTCATTATAATTTATACAAAAAAAACATTAAACATACATCAAAGACAAAATTACTTTGATTTCGGTATGTTATTCTAATTTGAATAATTCAACCCATTGGGTTTTGCTATCTGCGATGATGCATCATTTTGTTATTTTTAAATAATTCATTCATGCATTGCAAGGTGTACAAATTCTTCGATTTTGATACACGTAGTTTCATCATTACTGATCCCGATGAAGACCAAACTAATAATTGTGACGATAGAGCTTGCCAATCCAAATAGGAACAGCAGGGCCAATCGAATATGTCTTCCCTGAAGTTTTCAAAGAATAAAATAAAATTCAGAAAGAATCTATTGATGAATTTTTCTAACCGGTGCATTATCATCTGAATTTGGCTGGACAATCAAATCCAAAGGGCCAACTGTGAAAGCACGCCCAGTACTAAGGCCATAAACCCAATCGACCCAACAGTAGTGATACTAAAAAATGTCAAGGATAAATTATTCTAAGTTTCACGGGAATATTAAGGCCGTTCTTGCCCTTACCGACATAACAAGATGGAATATAAAATAAATTACGACCCAGCAAATTAATAATGAATTAATCTTGCAGGGTAAAAATGAGTAGGGCACTGAGGAGCTACTCATGAGCGTTGCGACTAGATTTGATTAAAATGAAAAATATTTGAAAATCAAATTATATAGATTTATACAATGTAATTAACTTACTTCCGGTTAGATATGATATATGTCCAATAACTCCATGGATCCAATGCCAACCGTCACATCCCACACCTATTGGCCTAGATCGATCGACAAATCCTAAAAGTGTATTGTACAGATAAAGGGAGGTGGACACAAGAGAAGTCCAGAGATGGACACTGATATGATCAGAGCCTACGCGTGTCCAACCCTCGTTTGCAAAAGTGAGACAAAAATGGCCACCAAATATTAGAAATAGTCCAATGGATTGGAGAATTATATGTATCTGAGAAGAAATAGTTAATTATTAAATTTAATTATCATTTTAACAATTTGAACAGTATTCTACCAAATTCCATTGTACGTAACCCATGAACACTGTCTTTGTGAAGGTTTCCTTGTAATATCTCGCAATAAATGTGGCCATGGGAAATATGAATAAATATACAAAAAACATTATTCCACCATGGGTAAAAATCAAATATTGCTGATATGCATACGGCTGCAAAATAAAATATACATACACTATTAACCCATCGTAGCCTGATATTTTAGCTTCAGCATTTACCGAGAAACGAGCTGCCAACGCAGCTTTTTTATCTGTCACAAATGCATTCATTTCACCATGATAATTTAAATGCCCTTGAGTACAAATAGAAACTCTTACTTCATTTTTCTGGACTCATCAATATTTGATTCTACTTACCACTTTCTCCTAAAACAATATTTTCAAAACTGAATCCTTTCGCAATCAGAATATAATATGGCGTTTGTCCCAAATTAAACTCATAGGTAACGCTTTCAACGGGATCCTCATATATAAGGATTCTTTTTATCCAAAATTTACAAAAAATATTCCCATCTCGAAATCCAGACTCGAGTAATTTCATCATATCTCGATATTTGGTCACATTCTGTGGAAAAAAAAATTATTATGAGTATTTCCATTTAATTATTGGACTATTACCGCAATTCTTCGATTTCGATCATCCTTATTAAAGGTATTAGCATTCCAACCCGGATACAATTTTATTTGACCTATCTTCACGAACGCATTCAACCACAAAATCTTTCCCCTTTAAAATCCAAATAATTTTCAAAGGCTTTTTATACTAATTAAATCTTAGAATTCAATATTACCATCTTACGATCCGTTGATATTCCAAGAGCGACCCAATAAAGACTTTTACCAACTAGTTCCATGTATAATTCTGAACTCGAAACTTGTGCAGCGAATCTATGCTTTGCATTTCCATAAGATAAAAGAACTGGACATTTTTTAGCTTTAGCATCATCAACACATTCAAATCCAGATTGAATAAGCCCAACGTGCCTTATCCTTGGGTCATCAGACTCTCTTCCTGCTAAACATCGTTTTGTAATTTTACAATTCTGATAAATCTCTGAAAATTTATCTTCTTCTTCCTTTTCTTCTTTAAGGGATGACTGGAATAAATAATTTTTTGAGGAAAGTCCAGAAATAAATTTTATCTCAAGGAATTTACCGGCAAAGGGGTCACGTTAGGTTCAGGTGATTGCGGTTGCCCTGGAATTCTTATGGGAGGTGGTTTCGTACCAAGTGGAGGTGGTGGTGGTGGCCTTGGTCCTACAGGTCCAGGTGGTGGAGATGGTACTACATGTGGCGGTGGCGGTGGTGTTGGTTGTGTCGTAGGATAGACAACAGGGACCCCTTCAGCATCACTCTTCATTTTCTTCAACGTTTCCGTTAAGTAAAAGTTGTTTTTATTAATTTTCCTGTCCAGGTCCTTCTTCCCATCATCAACCAATTCAAAAGATCCACTATTAGCAAATTCAAATTCGTCGAAACATTTCCATAATGAACGAGGAGGGTTTTCTGGAGGATTGAGTTTTCCTGGTTCTATCTTAACTTTCTTTGAAGTCACTTCCAAAACATAACCATTCTGTGCGGCACTGACGCCAACCTTTGCGTTCTCAGCTGCTAGATTTTTGTTAATTATTTCTGCCCTAAACAGATTAGCAAATTTAACCAATAAACTGACCAATACTCTACAATGTATCACTTACTTGAACGTGACAGAATTAACTTTTATCTCCAAGTTGGAGATTATGAAACCAGAATGCACAAACCGAATGGATAGGAGTAGGACGTCTTGTAAATCGGACAAGTGATGGTGGTTCATCAGGTGCTATCTAAATATTAATTAATCGTAATAGGATGAATAATTTTGTCAATTTTGTCCATATTTTCTTACTTACGTGGCGAGTATCCGTTGGAAAACTAGGTGTTATTGTACAATCCTGTTTTTCAAAATCACCCCCAAAAACAGTAGTAGTAGCACAATAGTTGGGATCCGTATTAGGATCTTGACAAAATTGCCCACTCAATTTATTAAATCCTTCCAACTTGTTCAGAAACCCTGGATTTGGTTGTAAAGCCCAACTTCCAAATGGAAAACCTCCATCGTCAAATCCTTGAATAGTAATTTCATTTGGTGTATAAGCAGTAGAACAATCTTCTCGTACGGATGATGCTGTAGTAATATGAGCACGAACGAGTTGAACGAGGATCCAATTTGGCTTATTTTTAATTGGAGTCAAACGAAATCCATAATGGCAGTATGATACTTGAACATCTACTAATTTATTAGAAGCAACGGCGGCTGACAAATCATGATGGATACGATTGCACATGTCACCACAATGAAGTTTGGAATTTGGTTCACAAACGTCGGATCTTATCAGAGCCATTTCCTTCAAGTAGTCGACACTTGGACTCAACCATTTTCCGTTAGGGCTAGGTGAACCTACTCTGTCCTTTTTTTCTATAAACGTATAAATGGTTCGAGGTAGTCCAAGAAATTTAAAGCAATTCATGAGGGGCAAAGGGGCATTGGGATAATGATTGTAGACGTAATAGTTTTGAAACTGGGTCGCTGTCGTATGAATCCCATCAGGTTTTCCATTCAACAGAGTATTAATTTCAGCTCTATAAAAAATCATTTCATTATTACAGTTTACGCTTAAAAAAGTTAACGTACGTCGTCCTCACATAAATGAAACTTCCTTTCGGTTTGAACTCGCAGCCCCAGTCATACGCCATAACAGACCGAGACCATTGAAACCTGCTGCATTTTTTGGATTGTTTTGTTTCAACCGAACATATTTTGGTGGATCACTTATGGACTGAAATTAAAGAATTATTTTTTTAATTTATTATGTAATTATAATTTATTTGCATTACCCCGCTTGCTAATCTTGACTTGACGGAAGCAGTCTGGTCACAATCTTCAATACTTAGAACGGGTACATTTGTTTGTAGTGCATGTCCATAGAAGAAATCAGATTTATCCCCAGGATTTAGATTACAATGTTGTTTATGGAGATCTAGACCTACTTGACCAACTCCTACTTCCCAAATTCCAATAGGATAACCATCCGTGTCAAACGCTTGGATGACAGCTTCAATAACTTGGAAACTAAATGTGGTAATTGGGGTACAATCTGGTTCCAGTACCAATTTGATTTCTAAATATGAGTTGTCAGTGTAGGATTGATAAACTCCGAATGTAAAACAAGAGTGTCCACTTGGATTTTTGGTGACTGGTTCTCCTATCTTGAACGCAGAGCACATCCTAGAACAATGGCGTCCGGCTTCTACGGGGTAAGGACAAGGGGAAACATTCAAGGATTTGGTCAATTGAAGCTCCAAACAGCAGCAAACAAAAATAAAAATCCAAAGACCAACTCTCATTTTTAACATCATTAAAGAAAGTCGCAATTTTGGGTCAAAAATTTAATGACCAACAATTGCAATTAAAGCCAAATCCTTCTAATGTAAAATATTCAAAGCTTATGCTAAAATTATTTCATTGTTAGGTCTTATTTTACTCTATAGAAACGAAGTTGATTTTTAAAACACTTCAATGATTCCATAAAAATGATTGAGAAGCAAAGATTTTAGATTTATTACAAACAAAAAATTTAGATCACACAAATTATCACAAATTTAAGTTGGAATGACCATGCTATGCACTAACATGTCCAAAGCGGAATTTTATAATCGTTTTCAGTAATTTCGACAAGGAGCCCCGAGATCAGTTGGCAATGGTACACTAATGTCCAGTCTCATTGGAGGTTCATTTTCAAAACCATCCTTGAAGTAGAGAAGAATCGTTGGGAAATGATCCAAGCCAATTTCATCAATTATGACGCCATTGTCCATCAGACCATTCTAGAAAATACGATAAAGTTTCAAATTTCTAACTTAACATTAACTTAAATTGAATAAAAATGTGTTTTGAGTCTACCTCCCCCAAACTTTTATTCATTTTCAGAGTATTTCCCCAAATATCCTTCCAAACGTATTCCTTACAATTGGGATTATATTCCGAATAAAATTTCAATATGTCATTCACGGTCTGGTAGTTTCCCACCTACATTTGTATTTCAGAATTATTAATGAATCAATTAAAATATTATATTATTAAAATATTAGTTAGTAATTAATATTTACATCCATAATCTTCTCATCATAGTTAAGAGTATTGATGATTCGTAAGAAATGTTTACGGGCACTGAAATATTGCTGATTGCCAGTCTCTTGTTCCTCAAGCCATTCTTCGACCATGACATGACTTTCCAGATCTTGGACAGTATTAACGTCTGGATTATGATGACAATGCTCTCCTTCAATCTCGACCCCATCGGGACAGTCATCATACCCGATTTCACCAGATTCTTGAAAACCATCGTCAAAATATGTTGCTTCAGCTCCAAAATCATCTTGTGTTGATAATCCTGATAGAGCTGCCATATCATTCATCACATCTGAGCCACGCATTGAGGCATTTGTTTCTGGGAAAAATTCAGTGAATCCAGAGCCAAAGGCCCTCCTTGTACTTGTACTCTCTTTTGACTCAGTTGGACCTACAAATTCAATCCATTAAAAAATTTACCGTCTTTCAAGGTCAAAACATTACTAACCCTGAGATGAGCTGGAAGCTTGTATTTCATTGGAAGAAAATTGAATCATAGTTGATGGAGAGGTCATGGCTATGGCTATGTCGAGTCAATTACCACTGAAATTTCACGTAGCTAATGCTAATAATTTGGAATTTTCTTAAAGATAGAGGAATTTGGCACTTAAATGGAAAATGCTAGACTAAGCTAAGCTACTTTGGTTGACTAAAATGAGGATTTGGAAATTAAACTTTTGGCAAAGACGATTTCACCTAGAGGTAAAAAAAAAGAAAATGTTAGATTGTTTTGAATTTTTTTTCTAATTTCTAGCGTCGTCTTGGGGATTCACTGAAATCATGATAGATTTTTACTGAGAATTACAATTTTCATTCTTTGCAGTAATAATTCAGTTGGCTTTGCCTTGCGTATCCTTGTATTGCGGGAAAATCGGGCAAAATTCGGTTCAGTTGTGTAGTGCTGGTTGAGTTTGCTACAGTTCTTTGACCTCTCAGTAAAACCGTGACCTTTGCGATGGATCTAATTCGGATTTTTACACAGAAATCGGGGTGCTCTCTTGCTTTGCCTTTGTCCCTAAATTTTGCTTGAAATCAATGCAATGGGATGGACAGACAAGACCAGAGCCAGAAGTCCAGTCTCGTTTTGTCAGTCAGTCAAATCGGTCGCTTTTCATAAAATAAATCATCAGCATCCACAGCATCATGGAACCATCAGTGGCATCTTCATCTCATCTTCTTACTGACCCTCATCGCCGTCATCGAAGGTCAAGAAGAATCCAACCAGGGTCATGGTCATAGCCTCATGGATGGGTCACCAGTTAATCCACTCTTCTATCCTCCGGTAAGTTAAATTAATTTTCTATTTAGTTCTGCTAGTGGTAGTACAGTGAAGTCCAGACGAGACTCGACATGTCAGTATAGTCAAGTCATCACGTCCGTCTGGATTCTGGGATTTTAGAGAAAGGCCAATGTCCAATGCGTAGTAATGTAAGTTACTGGCAGCGTGTAAACGTAATAATGCAATGTACTGTGAAATATTTCTAGTAATGAGAGGTCAATGCACCATGTAATGTAATTTCAATCTTTTGCCATAGACCCTCTTAGATGTAAGTTCTATAAAAGCGATACATCATGAAATTGAGAATTACACAGTATATCATTTTCATTTGCTTTGCCTTTGCGATTTCTGAATTTCATTTTCTCATCTCGTTTCAATACGAATGCCTATAATATTCTATTTTTGTTTATATTGAGAAACCCCAATTTTCGTAAAAAATGTGTATTTCTCCTGTCCAGTAATTAATTATTCGCGTCCGCTCTGTTGTGTTGTGCTTGTGTTATTTTTGTACGATCTGCTTTCATTTTCCTTTCTTCCTGTATAGGTATTCCTTGAGTTGACAAAATTTCTTCCTCTTGCTGATTTGAAGACTTGTCGTTTGGTTTGTAAGCAATGGAAGGAAATGAGCTGGGCTGCTTTGTTAAAACG
>WJEZ01001844.1:0-15546 GCA_009869925.1 Thalassaphorura encarpata
CCATCCAAAAATTTGCCTACCATGTTGACTCGTGTATCAAATGAGTTGTAAGTTCGTCGTGCAAAACGAATCCAGTTGCAGAGTCGGATTTTACTTCCATTTTGAGGATCAATTGCTAACCGATCAAAACATCCAAATGCTAAGCGAATCTGCAAATACAAAAGGAAACTCGAATGAAAAAAGATTGCGTACGTTGATTATTTTAAGGAAAATCATCATTGAAATAGCATAGTGTTCCTAATGCAAACATACAAAGTACTATTCAGACAATTCCCACTACATAATGTACATGAACTGGATAAAACATGCCGAGGTAATAGTTTTGTAGATTATGAGACTTGAGCGTGAAACGAAACTATTAACCATTTCAACAAAAACCCTCTTTAATAATAAACTCAAAGATAGGCATCAGAAAAAAAATTATAAGTCAGGGGAAATAATATAATGAGGTGATGAAAATCCCAAGTCATGTTAAACACACCTTGTGTTCTGCGGCGTGTGTGTTCCGGGCAAAACCGACGGACAAAAATCTATTAATGTGGTACGATAGTGCAAAGTAAGAGTAAGGAAGACCCTATTTCAACTGCCTTTGCCTTTTCTTCCTTGCGTGTTTTTTGTCTAAATTGACTAAACTCCTTTCCTTCTTCCTAAATTGTTGGCTGTTGACTTGATATTTTAATCAAACTAATGAAATGAAGACGTCCACAATATGCTACCAATATTGGTTCCTGTCCGTGTCTTCTTTCCATCGCACTATCGTTCTGCTTCTACATTTTTATTTGCGTAATGCATGGTTCAATTCACACACGTTCTCATAAAAACAAGGAACAACAATGCAAGGTGGAGGGATGACAGCTCAGATTTGTCATAAAGCACGCGAGAGGCGAGAATGAAAGGGGGAAGTTTTCACCTCAATATTCCAAAAGTATTGGAGTCAAAGCTGTAGTTGGCTTTCTCCAAAGAAGGGCATAATAGAATTCAATAGAAAGGTGTGTGGATGTAGCACATGAGAAAATACACTCGCAATAAATTATTGTACTCTAATTGTATTATGATGTCATGTGTTATGGTGTGAACTGCATTGAAAGGAACAAGAACAGGTAATCACTTAATTATTGATATAGCCTCATGTCCATATCCAGCTAGATGCACTCCATGAAAGCATGAAAGCTGAGTTTAGTAAATGAATTTAAAATTTTAAAATTTTTAGAGCTTAGCAAGCAAGGATTCCAACAGACGAACTGTGGTTAATTTTTTTTATCTTTGTCACATTTGTAACAATGGCATCGACCCTCACATCTGCTTAGTTATCTTAGCTGAAATCATATTTTATTTTCAGCGTCTTGCCGATAACTCTTATTGTCTTTTCCTTGATGTAACGTGATTCAACTCAAAAGTGAAATCGAAAGACATTGTAGTTGTTTAACTTGGCATGCTTTAATTAATACCCAATGGGATATGGGATTAACGACGCCTACCTATCTTGCAGAATTATTTGTGAAAAAAAGTTTAACAAGTTTTAATTTTAATTTCGAAGTAGGAAATAAGTTTTCCCATTCGAAAATCAATATAACAATTACGAAATATCTTACTCGTACGAACTAGCACAAACTATTAAAAATCCAAAAACATGTATAAATTGACTGTGTATATATTTTGAGTGTGTTCAAAGATTTCCTTTTGCTAGATTTCACACTTTAATTGAGCTCACTAAACTTACACAAAAGTACGTCTTAAGACTTGCTAGGAATTTTAGGCGTATGATAAAATTTTGGCAACACATCAAAATGTAATTTATGAATATTTGTCTTCTAGAGATATATTTTTTAATGTTATTGTTATTTCTAATAATATGTAATACCCAGCCTTTGTTCTGGGCGAATCGACGATGAAAGTCTCAAGGTTTTACTATTTTACGACCTTACGAGTAACTTACATCATCCAGAGCCAGAGATTCGATTCCCTTGATGGAAATAATTTGAACATCTCCATCATTCGGATCCAACGTTGTCCCACATGAGATTTTTTCTTTTGCCACAATTTTAACCCCATCTTGATGACGATTTCTTCTTCTGAAAATCCTTCACAGGTTTATTTTTAACTTTTCTTCTACTACTGACCACTTGTTCAGATTCTGAATCATATTTTTCACTATTTGAATTTGAATGCAATGAGCTCAATGATGAGATTCTTCCATCATTACTGTCAGAACTAAATATAGCACTGCTGCTGGTACTGCTGGCTGCACTAGAAATACTTTCAGAACTAGAAAAATCCAATGGAAGCGTTTGTTCTTCATTTTCTGAGTCCTCCTCCAAAGCAAAGGCAACGATTCCAGAACTGGAAGGTTTTTCTTCCGTAGATTTTCTAGAATTTCTCTTTTTGAACTTTTGCTTCACACTTTTCGTTTTTGGTGCAGAATTCACAATTACCGCGCTTAATTGTCCAGGGATTAAAATTCTGGTCTCCATTTTATAAAACTTTTGGAACAGCCCTTGGTCCTTGTGTTGCGTGTCTTACGTGACCAAAGACCCGAATGACGCCTTTCTAATCGTTGACCAAACTTCTTAAACGGTAATGATTTACACTATGGGACGGACGGGTCATTTGTAATTCCACAATTCCAGGTAGATGCATGCATGCGGGATGCACGTAAGCTATAAGCAGGTGACGAGACCAACACGACGTTCCTTTTTCCTGTATTTGCCATAAACGATGTTAAAGATTTGGATTGGGTAACCCGTTTTCGGGTAGGAGGAGTCCTCTCTCAACACTGTTCACGTTCACAGGTTAAGCTGACTAATTAACCTGGGGGGAGTGGATTGCCAGTCATTCTCTCATAATCAGTCCAAGTCCCAAAACTCTTCTTTACCAACCGCAGAGGCTTAGAGGCCTAGGCCTGGCCTGATATAAATAACATTATCCTTTTCAAACCATTTGTTTTGTTTTGTTTTGTTATGCCGTGAGTAATTTTTGTTCATTATAAATAGCCGCTTGCTGCTGCTGCTTGCATAAAGTCACCGCGGGAGGATATTCCACTACCCAAATTCAATAGCCCATTAGGATTAAGGGTTTTAGTAATATTATTTTTAGTTCTCAGCCAAGGCAAGGGGTAAGAATAAAATAGAACAGACAGAAAAAAAACTTCTGTTTTGGGCTTTAAGCGAATCGTGGGATTGTGGATTTTGAATAAGGACGAATATAAATGTGAAACTCATCACATCACAATATTTGAGTTCATTTCATTTCATTTTGATTTTGCCATAATTGCTTCATCACTAAAAGTTTCTATTTGAAAATTATGCATAACGCTAAAGGGTACGAGAACGCCTAATGTAAGATGCAAGGCTCTGAATTATCTGAATTGAATGTCGTGATTTTGGAATGGTTTGAGGGAAACTTTCTTTATAGTGCTGTCGCTGTGCTTGTGCAAGATATAATGAAAGCTCAGTTGGCTCAGTCAGTTGTGAAATCTGTAGTTGATGAAAATTTAGCTTAGGTCGAGACAATAAAAAAACACATATAGAACCCATGAAAGGTTAACGAAATCTGTCACCTATATTTTGTTTTACTTGATTGTAAGAACGCATCTGTCTAAAAATTAACAATAATTAAGCTAATTTAACATAATTCAACCTGAATTATTCTTGCTCAGTCCTGCGACCTACACTACACGATATGTTAAAAATATGCACCTATAAATTTTCGTTTCATTTCTAGCAAATTCGTATATGCTTAAAGCCGGTTTCAAAATAACAAGAAGCAACTAAAATTCCAACTTGTCTTCAACTTGTTATCTTCATTGTGCCATCTCTCTCAACTTTAACCTGGAATTACCAGCTTGTTCTTTATATATGACGATTTTAATTTACGACGATATGCACTGGCCTGACCTCAGACATGTTCTTTCATCGATAGCTTTAAATCAGTTAAAAAACTAGGATTTACATAGAATGTAAATATCACTTGACCTGTACAAGGAACTGTTTTGTCATTCATCTCTTTGAAATGTCTCAAGTTTTAGGACAGAAGGATATTTCTGTATGGTCATTCAATTGCATTGGTCCGTTCTGCACAACCGACTCAATTTTCTTCGGCTCCTTACTAAGAAAAAATAGCCTGGTCTCAAGAATTCTTCATTCGCTTTTTTACATCGGTTCCATTCCATAATGGACAACCTGAGAAATGTCATTTGTCAAATGTGGAGGGAGGTGTGATGGGATCGTTTTCGTCGTAACGTACGTACACAAAAAGGATTACATCGTTGGTCGGTCGCCCGTATTCTTGGGACTTGCTAAATACAGCTGTTTGTGTGTTGCTCTTGCTCTTTTTCTCATTATGGAATTCTAATGTATCATCAAATTCAAGGTACAAGGGAAACTTGAGCTAGGGTCTTAACTCTTAAATCCAAATCCGTCTTGTCTTGTCTCAGTCTCGACCCTACCTGACTGACGACTGTAGAAAATTACCCGGATTGTGCCAACTCACCGCACGTACGTCCACACACGGTTTACTTGTTTTTTTCTGACTTCTTTCCTAACCAGAAATGTATGTATGCGTGTAATTTAAAATAAGACAGGTTACGTTACATTACGCGACACATTGTTACTTTTTATAGAATTCTTAAGTTACAAGTAAAGCAATCCATAAATTCCTGTTGTATTTTAAGGACTGTAGTCATTGGAAAATTCAAAACATAAGTTTTAAAAGGCTGATTTTGAAACAGGTTATTTCGCTGAATAATGGAGTAACCATCTTGATTTATAATAAAAACAAATGCCTGACATTTTTTAATGACTCTTCTGATCAAGTTACGAAATAATTAAACGAGGAAAATGAAACTTTTGATTGAAAACGAGTTTTTCTTGGAAATTGAACTGAATACAAGTAAATTCCTTGTTCTCAATCCATAGATCTCTCAGGAGTCAATTACATGGCAGAAAAAAGTTACCTGTTTCTTCCTTTAACAAATATTTGGACGGAAAGATTCAAGGGAACAAAAGGAGAAGGTGAAACAGTTTACAAAACTCCCATACAATACTGAAATACGCCACTACTACTACTTGAGTCAACAAAGGATCTCGTTTAACATTCATTTGAACGCCAACAACAATGCAATAAGTAACCGACGGCTTTAGACCGAGTTAGTTTAGGTTTTGGTATTCATCTCATCGGAAAAAACACGCGTCTCACTATGGGAAAAATGGTAAAGAAATCTATTGTTTCATGAATGTGTTTTTCTTCTCTCCCTTCTTTTTTCAACGATACGTTATTTTACTGTAGAACAGAGCCATAGCGTAGTAGTGCTGTTCAAGGAAGTAATTGAACGTTATCAAACCAACCTCACTCGTTAATTGACTTTGGACGGGATGGATGCGGTCTGAGTCTTTTTACTTTGGCTTGGCTGACTGATAAATGGATCAGAGTAGATCTCAACCATTTCATGATGAACAGCCCCGAAGACCGTTCCGCTTCATTATTAGCTCAAGGAGAATTTTTGCTGTGTCATTGATCGAATATTGGTTTCGACGGTGCAATGTGAGTGCGATCCCTTGTTTTACAAGGGTTTGCGTGCTTGAACGTTGAATCTTGCAACTTGTAGCTAAGGTCTGGCCTGGTCTGGGTTTATCAGGTCTTAAAAAATTAAATTCTCTTAATATCAAGTACCAGATGCAATAATTAGCTATAAGAATCCTTAAAGATTCTCCTAAGTGTTTCGTTGGGTCAATAAAAACAAGAATTATAGTTACGAGATCGCTCATAAGTTTTGCAAATTAAAGAAAATTTCCCATATTCAATAAGAATGCAAATTATAGAACTAAATCTGATTAAAATCAAATTCTGTATGAACTACTGAAAAACTACCAGTTTTCCAGGTGCGTACACGTGTTCCTTTCGTGTAAGGCACGATGCCATCCACGAGGACCAGACTTGACTTTTGAACATTGAACAAAGAGCTTAGAAAAATGAGGCTTTGTAGGGAAACGCGACTTTTGTTTGAAAGAAGAACAATGAGGGATGATTTGGGCAGATATTTGACTCGAAAGAAACGGAGCCATCAGCAGCAGAACATCATAGCACAACACAGTGCACCAAACCTTTGTGCCTTCAAGACGTCTACATGGTGTGTGGTTGCTGCTTTCCCTCAATTTAATGTTTTGTTCAATTAAATTCAACTCCAGGGAGTATTTTTAAAGCAAATCTTTAGTGGAACACCCACAAATGTATTACTCAATATGAATTCTGACTGGCCAAGGAAAACTAATGAATGTTTGCAATGTTAAACGGTTAGCAAACGAATGTACACAACGGTTAGATTTTAGTTTTTAAATTTTACTCTGGTTCTGATAAGTACTAAGTTTCAGTAAAAGTTTGTAGGAATTATCCGGATTCATTTTCAATAGTTCAATAAATTGATTGGTATGCAGATATCTGCGTTGGCTCAAGTTTTTAATTAACCACTAGAATTTTTACATCACGAATATTTTTAGCCCAGCCAAGGAGAAATCAAGATTCGCTTCGCATTCTCTTCTCATTCTCAATGCACATTTTAGCTAATTTGTTCATTGGACTTACTCATTAATTTCATCCCTACTGTTGGAGCCCATTTTGATTTTGATTATTAATCAACTCAACGTACATTACACTTGGAAATATGATGGGTGCGGTCCAAATGAAGAACATGAAGGAAGGCAGAGGAGTGATTTCATCGACGAATCGCGCTTTTAATTGGATATCCACATGCATAAAAGGAGTATTACACTGCATTATGCTTTTCCTTGTAACCATAGTCCATTATTTTGAGTCAGGGCCCAAAGCAAACGCAAACCCAAGGCAAGGCACGCAGAGTTTAAGACTGATTGGAATATTAATTAGAACGATGGGACGTAACGTAATGTAATGCTCTCGCTCGCTCTGTGCTCATAGTTCAATCAAACACAGCTACAGCACACGAGGCTTTTGTTTTCCGAGACCTAATCTCTCTGAAATGGACAAACGCTTTTCTGATGCTCCGAGGCTAAAAGCTTAAATTAATCTCGAGCTTACTACGCTCTATTATTTGATTGGGAGAGAGATATTAGAGGCTATGGAATTTTATTGTATTAGAATTGATAGGTTGCCAGAGCCGTGTTGGACAGAGACGAGTGGATCGATGCCGTTGTTTCAGCCGCTTTGTGGATGACGTACGGCACTGCACGGCACAGCACAGCACAGAATTTAAGCGAAAGAAGAACATGATGAATCAGAAATTGGTGCATGTTTTAATGTGAAAATATTCAAAGAAATTTGAATATGCTTATTAAGTATGTTCGTTCACAGTCCAGCATAGAACAAGTGGTAAGTCAACCTATCAATCTTCCTATCAACAGGACTATTTGGTGTAATTTAGTTTACATTAATTAAAAACAGAGTCAGCAGTGAAACCTTGTACTGTAAAGGACATGACTGACCTAAACTATGAGATCAAATATTGCCAATTACAACTTTCTATTGTCAATTCATAAAGAAATATCTATCACAGTCCCATTAACTAGTCACATTGAACTTTCCATATTCATTTTTCAAGATAAAGTACGTAACGTACATATATCGTGTAGTCTCACGCTCTGCTTAGACAGAGATGCACCAGATGTGTATTTTTAGTCCTATGAAAAGGCTGGGATATAGCAGCAGCTTTGCATGAGTGGGTTAATTGTGTCCCGTTCCTCCCGACGGATAAAGATCCACACACTTTGACAATGGGATTGTGCCAGGATTGGCCAACCCAGAGAAAAGGCGGAGAGAAAAACTCATAAGGTAAAGACCATGAATTCAATTTTCGTTCCGTACCATCCCATTCCCATAAGCTACAAGGGCTACACGAACGAAACACTCACAGTCTGACAGTCTGAGTTTAGATGCTAGTCTTAGTTGAATGTCAAAATTTAGCCTCAATTTCAATCTTGGCGTTGCAAGGTTTTCTAAGCTGTAGTCTCTAAAGACATAAATCACGATATCTAAGTTACAACTACGAAGTAATCTCGATATACTAAAGCTTATGAAAACCGAAAACGAAAAATCGCATAAAATGAACATAAAATTCGGACAGTGAATCGTTTAAATTCAATTTTTATTAATTACAGCAGAAGAGACAGCAGAGTTTTTAATCAATCCTCTTCCCAGACCCAAGCCGAAGACAGAGTAATAAATTTGAATAGTTCTTTTAATGTCGGATTTTCACCAGTGCTACCTCCTTTGCCTTTTTGTGCCTTGCATTTGTATTGAAAGGGGTAAGAATTAAGTCTATTACGAATACGACTGTCCTTAACTGTTTCAAAATAAAAATGGGATGATAGTGCATGTATAGTACGCTGACTGAGTGATGTGGTAGAAAGAAACAGAATAGATTTTCCTCTGTTCTGTAGTAGTAACTTTACGTACAACTACTACTACTGCTGATTGTGTTAGAAATAACAAAAACTCTGCAGGGAATTTAGATATCCACAGTTTTTTTTCTTTCTCTTTTCACTCCCATCACCTCTTCAATATAATTTTGTTGTCTGGAAGAAAAGGCAAATCCAATTTGAATGCAAGATCCTAGATCCATAGTTTGCCTTGTGCAGTGTTTTTTCCCATCCTCACTATTCCATAGTCTACTGCTGTTCCATTGTCAACCCTTTTTTTCATTCTCGTCATTATTATTATCACTACAACGTTCTACAATGAGGGCTACGAGTAGGACTCAAGAAATAGACTTTATTAACAATACAAACTTTTCTTGTACCCACGCATGCTGTGCTGGTGCTCGCATTTGGAGGATTAATACTATCCTTAGCCGTTGCAATTGCTGCGCCATGTTGTGCTAATGACAATAGAAAAAATTGGACTTCCTTGTGGAGCAAAAGCAACCTACGCTACGTTCTGCATATTGTGCTTAATCATCATAAAATATATTTTTATATGAAATCTTAAGAAATGAGAATGACGAAGAGAATAAGAAATGAGAACGAGGCGAGGACAGAGTGTTTCTGCTCTTTTTTTACTTTTTTATTCAGTGTATCTCGGCTTGGTTTGGCTTAGGCAAGACAAGACAAGACAGTCGAATTGCTTTACATGACATTAGTACGATGATGTTCCGCACCCAGGGAGTCCATCCCATTTCAATCAAAAGAAAGTTTTTATGGAATTTAGTGCAGTGCAGATAGCAATTCAATTCAATGGAAGGAAGGTGCACTGCAAACAGACTGTTCTTATGCAGGTTAGGAATTATAATGTGAGATTCTATGATAAAGAAGTAACTTTTGCACTAAATAGTTCTATAATTGTTTTAATTTAACAGGTGTGACAAGAAATGTGTAAGAAACCATCTAAATTATTTCCAAATATTATGTGTTTTAAATTTTGTAATAAAAGTTCTCTCTTCCCGATATAAGCTTGTAGTTTCTGGATGAAATTTTACTTTGTAAGCACCAGCAATCTGCAATAATCACTTTCCAGAATTCATTCATAGTCAGTTCAAAATGCGAGACCAAACAACAAGTATCCCACAAACTCCACTCACCTAAAATCCTTATTGCTTTTCTTAGAAAATTCTAATAGTAAATGAAATTGCTAGAATCCATATTGAAAGTGCGTAGTGTAAAGTGATTAACTCTTCTGGAAACCGCACTACATATGTACAATTCCATTGAGCATGATTTCAGAAGTGGCTGTTTCTATTCTACCGAAAATGAAAATTCATAATACTCATTTCTCGGTAGACTTCCTGGAATCTTTCTCATTCCTCCTTCCAGTACTCATAAATTCGACTAAAATCTGTAAGAGAAAGTTGTTTCCAAAAATGTTGACTTTATTCACCTGCCATTGCTCCAAAATGTAAAGTACAGTTGTGATTTATAGTCTACTCTTGACTAATTTGATGAAATGTCTATCACAAATTCAGAAGACGACATGACAGAGGGATGGATGTACTACATGCGAGTGAACAAACAGTTTACACAAGTAAGGAGAAGAACTCATCAATCTTGGAACATAATGTAAGCATCTCAATTCCCTTCAACCCCGACAATGCAACCTGGTAATGACTCATTATTCGGAACACAATGGAGTTTTGGGAGTTCATAATGTGATGTCGAAGCGTGTGAAGTGTGAAGGTGAGAGAAGAGAGCCATTAAAAGCTTTTAACACCCAAACACCCGGCTTCCGGTATCATGCTGCCATACGAGTGGGAGGACATGACAAGAATGAAAGCATTAAGCTTTTAAAACCTGATGTGACCAACCAGACAGTCAGCCAGCCATTCGGGGTTGTGTCATGAGTAAATTGAACAGTTTTTCCAAAAAATAAGTTGCATGTCTGGACGTAAATTCAAGAATAGCATATTTTAAGCGAACTATTACTTCAGATCTCTTCTTCTGTCTCATCCAAACACTAAAATGTTTGGATGATGTCTCATTTGAAGACATGAGACAAAAGGAGATCAACCAAAGCACAATCCCTTATGAGAGCTAGGCCAGAATTTATTGTGTTTAATTATAACCTCAGAACAGAAATATTATTTTAGCCAAGTCATTATTCAGTCATGGAGCCTTTGATTTACTCACACTACTTGTGGCCGTGGCGGTATTATTATTCACTCCGAAGACTCGGTACGCTAGCTGTTGCTTTCAGCTTACGAAGAACCTGACTGTAATATAATTATTTGGTCGAGACGAAACGAGTAGTAGAAAACAAAGTACAGGATCAAACAGTTGGAACGAAAAATGCTTACTTGCATAATTCCCATGTTGCGATCTGTAGGGAGTCTTCTAGATTCCCTTTTGATTAATATAATATTACCCTGTACCGCCGCTTCCATTTGGCCCTGGCTTTGCTCGGGTTTTGTCATTGACCAAATTAAAAAGTAAATGAAAATCTTCTCATAATACTACTACTGCTGATGTCTCAGCTCTTCAAGTCTTTCTTTCGTTAACAAAACCCAAAACTTCAAACGAACGGTCATTAACATTTGAGAAAGCCCACAACGGGGTACTACTGCTCTAGCTCTTACTAGCTCAAGCTCAGGAAATCGCTCAGCATTATGAGCTCTTGTCACCAATTTTGTAAAAATAAGAGAAAGAAACTCGTCAGTTAAGTTGATAAGAAGAAAAATTCTTCCTTGTCATGATTTCTAAAGCCCACCCATACAGAACGGAGGAGAGGATTGAGAGGAATGAATTCATCAAAAGAAACAGTAGGCAATGAACAAGGCAGATATTCATTTTATCATCCAACTCATCATTTCAGACACACACGGCACAAGTGTTCTTTTCATTGTCTCAAGGAACGGAAACCGCTGCAAAGCCCAGCACCAGCACTTGCTGACTGTAGCTGAAAACTGGCCATATCAATTCTTTCGAATAAATCTAATACCAAATTTATCATGTCAACCAGAGACGAAACTGCTCATAGGAATAGTCGAAAGTTGCAATTTCGATGACCTTGTCTTCAGTTTCATGGACAATGACAATTTTTCTTTTCGTTTGCTGGCGGCGACCAGCGATTGGTCATCCAGATTCAGGCAAGCTCTAATTCCTATTGTCCCGCAATAGCATTTCTGACTTATGAGGGTTATAATACGGAGCATACATTTTTAACTGTTGCAATTCCTAAACTCCAAAAAAAGCCAACAATCTTCAAAACTCGAACTGCACTAGATACTCAGATTCAAAGCAGTTTGGAATTTGACAGTGGAGAATTAATTATTCAAAACACAATACAGAATATGCTTCAGAATAAATTGCTAATTTAAAACCATCCTCATCTCCACGAGTAATTTTGATACAGATTAATTTTTAATTGAGGACAATCTGCAAAGTAATATCTGAATTTTACGTTATTTATTAATCACAAGTTAAAAGAAAATCTCATCTCCAACAAATAATAAATAAAAATTGATTTTTAATATTTGAGCGTGTGCCCAAACTGGAGTTGAAGTAATTTCGCTTGCTCTCCTGTGTTGAGAATTTTAGATTGACTGGAGCGCCGCTGTTGACTCTGGTGAATTAGTTCCAAAACCCCTTTATTTCGTACCTGAGCGTCCGACCGGACCTTAACCATTACGAGATGGGAGCTCAAAAATTGGATGCGCGGGTATCGTAAGACTCGAAAAGGTTCTCTTCCCCATCCATCCAAAGAACCTTTCGTTTCAACACACAAGATTTCCATATCCATTACAATAGCCTGACAGTTCTATATTTAGACATTTCTATTTTTAGACATACGGTGTGTCTAAGAATAGAAATGTCAAGTGTTCATTTGTTCAAATTCAAAATCTTTTAGTTTTGGTTGAGGTTTAATTTCTTAAGTCTTAAACTCCAGTTTGCTGGATGTAGCCCCAGGATAGCCAATCGGTGATGGTAAGTTTAAAAATTCATTGACAAACTAGTGATTAATTATTTCATTCTTTCCGTAATTAAGTTATTTTGCTTAAATTTGTTAGTTTCGCAGCGTCTTTGCCAACGTTACCAGACAGGGACGAGGATACGAGGAAAGCCATGGTCCAGGGTCGACAGTCGAGTTCAGGGGAAGAAAATTTATTGACCGCACAATCAGTGTTATTATTAAATCCTCCCTGCCGAGGAGTCGAGTGACCAGTGACCCAGCTTAAAAAAATAATAGTCCTAAGGTAGAAGGAATGGTATGTAAAAGTTTCATGCCAATGTACTGGATAAAATGGAATTAAAAGGCATGTAGGAGATGATGGTAGTCTAGGTCAGTTTTGGCTGAACTCTTTCCTGTTCCTCATGATATTTTCATAATTTAGTCTTGCTTTTGTGCATGTAAGACTTTTTCTTTTGAAATCAACTCCTCATGAACGGAAAACAAAGTTTGACCCCTAATTACAGGGTAAGGTGAATAAGAAAATTCAATTTTTATTTCTATTCTAGACTAAACACTTTATGTCCTTGTGATAAGTTATTGTAATAAGGACATTGGGTTGACTAACAAAGTTAAGATAAAAGTAAACGAACCGTAACAAATAACATCAGCTAATTGATAATACACTGAATCACACAACACTTGAGAGACCTACTAACTTCACTCCAGCTCCACTTTCGCTTTTTTCGCCGCTGGTTCTGTCACTCCATCCTGGAGGATAGGCTTGGATTCATTTTGAAATTCAGCATTTGAGTCCAGAATTTCTCCTCGTAGAATTTCCCTCAAGGCCATAGTGGCATAAGAGGAAGTGGGCAAGGATAGTTCAAATATAACACATTTATTGTCCTTCACGCCTTCAGTATTCTCCCTTAACCTACTGGAATCTGCAGATATTTTTCCAGGATTTTCAAGTAAATCCAGATCTGACGGAATTAAATTATCCAAGTTGTCTGAGTCTGCATAAGGAATGATTTTGAAGGAGACATTCTTTGGAATAACCAGAAGCTTCCGGTAAGCACCTTTGGGCGCGTCCGGCCTGAAAATTAAGAAAACGTTAGGCCTGGATTTTGAAGAATGATTTGAATATACCCAAATCCAAAAAATTCAGCTTACCGTGATTGAAATTTCTGAAGACATTCTTTGTCGATTCCTCCATCCAGGATGAGTTGGTCAAAGTAATCCTTAACTTTATTCGCAGGGTATAGGATATCTCTTCCTTGAAGCGGAATAACAATATCGTAAATTGTATATTTCGGCAGGTCCTCTTCAGTCAAAACCTTGACTTTAGGAATTCCTCCTGTTTGGCTCAATTCGGTACCCGTATTTTCCAAAGACGTCGTTCCATCAGCATCACCAATGAGGGAATCGTCTTCAATACCAACTGAAATAGGGAAGCAACATTAACCAAAACTGGAAGTCAGTTGCCTCGTCGAAAGTAAACTAATAAATGGTCTAATAAATCTAATAAATCTAATAAATGGGTGATGTCTGTATGAAAATAAATAAATAAATAAATAATGTAGTTATAAAATTAATTGGAAAAATGACGCCAAACCACTTGACAAATGTCCACTAACAAAACCGTAATCTGAACTCTGAAATTATCGCAAATCCAAAACTGAATTTACTAACCTTCATAATGATAATCAACAGATGCTTGTCCGTCCTGATAGACCAGATCACCGACGACAGGAACCAACCCATACTCACTGATACGAAAACTTGCAACTCGGTTCCAAATGTAGGATTGATAGGCGTGCAAATAAAGGAGTCCTGTATTTTTTGGAATTGATGCTAAAGCTCCTTGAAAATTATTTAGATGGTAATGTTTCGAAAGACCGATCAGGAGAGTGGACTCAATTGATCGACGCCAACGCGGGATAAGCTTGACTGCTTCTTGAGCATTTCTCGTTTCAAGCCAAATACTTTTAGCCTTCGTCATGAATTCGGGATCATTTGGTTTGTGCCCCAAGATTAAATCAAAAGCCTGAAAAAATATGTGTGAAAGGAGTATAAATTTATACTCAGAATAGACAGAAATTATTAAAAATATACCAGGTCATATTTTGTTTGAATAATGGCTTTGCCAATAAGATGAGTTGCAGCAGCATAAGAGCCAAAGCGTTGAAGTCCAAAATAATTAATGAATCCTTGAGTACGAAGATTAGCAATGGCCGTTTCGATAACATCATCTGAATCCGTACGGACATTTTTCAATACTATTTTAAAGTGATTCCCAGAAGAATCCCCCAAGTTGAGCTTTTGTGCTTGATAGCTAAAATTTCCAAGTCGAGACTGTGAGGAATATTTATTTAGCTCAAGAAGTCGACTGGCTTCAATATTCGAAAAACATATCCGCTGGGTTGTTTTGGCTTTTTTATCCTTTGTACCAGCAAATGAAATATGATTGGGCCTCATACTGAAATAATATCGCATTGACCAATCAGTTGTTGTTTTCAACTATTGACAATCTTCATACTCTCATATTTTACCTTAATTTTCTAGCCAAATATATAATGGCATCCGTTGTATCAATTCCTTCTTTATAAAGAACACAATGAGTGAACTTTCCCCGGTTTGCAGGTCTTCTTTCATATCGTTTGTTCTCTACGAAAACAAAGTTTTAATCAGCACTCCGGAAGCTTAAGAGATACAAATGTAAATTCTATTACTTATAGAAGCTACTGAAATCACAATTAACTTCTGGCCGTCCTTGTCTATTGTCATGGATGATAACTTGTCCCACATTCCTAACCACCGATGGATTTTAGTACGTTCTTCCTTCGATGCATCAGTAACCTAATTTCATATGATATTAGTAATTTGATCATGCCAATGGGAATATGATGAATTTTGCGTAATTTTCTCACGTTAATTTCAACAGGCTTCTCCATCTCTTTCATTTTCAAATTGTATTCTTGTCCGGCCACTTGGAGATTTTTAATTGCAGTCCTAACGTCTTCGTTCAACCATTTGGAGAATATTGGGTTATTTTCTTCAACAGTTTCTCTTGCTATAAATATAAAAAGCAAAGAAATTAGAGGTCATTCGATTAGAAGCCAGAGTGTAAGAAACTTACTATCCTTCGGCAAATCGTACGAAGTCAATCTAACGATATTACCGCTCGGGTCAATTTCATTCACATGA
>WJEZ01001845.1:0-15538 GCA_009869925.1 Thalassaphorura encarpata
AGTGTGCCTTTGACGGAAAGTGTAAGTGGATTATCCCCAAGTCCTTTTATTAAACTCTACTTGGAAAATAACAATAAAATCTTAAATCCACAGCTCCTTCAAAATAAATTCTATCATAAAATGTAGAAGTTTAGTACAATTCATCCCAGTATAAAAACTCCTGGATTTGTAAGTCTTTTCATGATCAGCAGTTGACCAGTCCAGTCCAGAATAGAAAATCAAAGCAATATTTGGAAAAATTAAATTTTCCAGTTTTGTCAAGTTAAATTATTCAGCGTATTCCTTCAAGGTAAGTAACATTACTTGTTTTTATGAATTTTCCAGTAAAGCCAATAAGTGTAACTAAATTTCAAGATCGAACTCAATGTAATTTGAATATTTTTTGCAGATGAACCGAATTTTAACTGTGGCTGCTGTGTGCCTGTCCTTTGTTGCCCTGTCAAATTGTTCTTGCTTTGGTGGACTCAACACTTTGCTTCTAAACACGTAAGGATGCACTGTGCCCAAAGGTCGTCTAACATTTCAAACGGATGGAAATATTGTGATTTATGATTCTGCTGGTCGAGTGAAATGGGCATCTAACACTGCGGGAAGGGCAGAAAGAGCTCATTTCCAGCCTGATGGAAACTTTGTCATTTTAGACTGTCAAGGTCGAGTTCTTGGGGCAAGTGGTACAAACGGCCGTGGAGTTCGTCTAGATTTCCAAGATGACTTCAACTGGGTCATCTATGATAATCAAAATCATGCAATTTGGGCTACGGGCTCTAATGTCTACGTGCTTTCATACACATTGAACTTTCCAATTGGTATAAATGAAAAATTGGATATATTGAATTTGTAGAAAATAAATAAAGGAAAGTGGCAAGAAATGTTATAAAAAGTTTTGATTTTATCATCCATCAGTTTTTATCGGGTTTGAATTAAAATTGTTTGGAAAGGTTATGAGACAATATTTTGTCAATATTATTAAAATATTCAATCAGTAATCGCATTAAGGTTTCCAATGCTGTCGAATCCAAGGAGAACGCAGAAATAAAGCAATCATATTTTCCCATAAAAGGTTTAAACATTAATGCTTTTAATGTGTTGACGTACGAAAGCTAAATATAAATTATTCCAAGTGTTAAGTATTTTTCTTTGGTTTTCTTCACTTCATTTCCTGAACTTGGACTTGGTATTTCAGTAAAAGGAAAAAATAATCTACATACATTACGTAGCTTCAGTATCAGTAGAAGTCCAAACTTTTAGTTACAACACAACTGTCTTTCTACATACAGAAAATTGTTCTAATTCTCAAGGTCCAAAACTTACTACTTAATTCAATAATATAACATATATTTACACAGTATAAGTAACACCATGATTATATCTCAGAAAACTTTGGAGTATATGTCCTATACAATAAAATTGGGATCCTATTTACATTGCATTCCCTTTAAATGGAACCAAACTACAATGGATTTGGATTTGGAGACAAGATCGAACTGGACAAGATATTTTATCATGATGACAAACATTGGACTCCATTTGTTCAACATTATTGCAATATCGGCCCAACTTTGGAAAGGAGACAACAGTGCATTGATAGACGTAGCAATTTTAACTGGTTTCTTCATGTTTTCTTTATTAATTGTCATATTTGAAGTATTCCTCCTTTTATTTTACGATTATTTAGCAGGATTCTTCAATACATTATGCAAATTCAATCGCCAACTGATTTATTCGGGTCATCAGAGGCAAAATGCAAAGGATGGACTTGAAATGATTTCATTCGTGGCAATTTTCACTTTCTGTTTTAGTTGGCCAAATTACCATCCATTTATTTTGGATATATTGATTGAACAAAATTTACCTTTCTTTGGGTTGTACAAAACTGAGAGCCGAATGAAAAATTTAGCAGCAGCTACAACTATCTGGTATATTTATGGAATTGGATGCCTATACATTTTTATTTTCATGTTTGTCCTCATGATTTACCTCAATGGAAGCTCACTGTTTTTGGAATCACTACGGTAAGAATTAATTTAACATGAGTAATTGGTAATAACTGATTTTTTTTTATTTCAGTGGTAAACCAGAATCTCGGGATAAACGTAAGCATTATCGTGCAACACAAATCCTTCATAACATATTCACTCAAAAATTTAGTGCCTTGTCTTTAATTGGTACTACGATTAGCGTAGCCCACACAATTTTTTCCTTAGTTGGAATGTTTAAAATGCTCAGAAATTTAAATCCTACACTTCTTGCTTTCCTTTGCTTTGCATTTTTCAACTTGGGAGTTTTAGTTATTGTATTTAATCTTGGGGACAAATATACATTCAGTTCGAAGATGGTACGGAATCAAAAAGTAAAAACAATGAAAGAAATTGCATTTTTCAATTCATGTCGTCCACTTTGCATCACCCCTGGAGGTCTATTTACATTCTCAACTGAAACTCTAATCACTTGTCTTGAAGAAGTTGTACTTCAAAATGTTATTAATATACTCCTCACGTTCAAATAAAATAAAATGTGCTGTTTTTGTAATTTTTTATTCATTAATTATTAGAACGAGAAGTTATAAAAGTAAAAGAAAATTTTAGAATTAGCTGCGTAGCGCAGCGGTTAAAAAATATTTATGGGGGTGGAAGATATCCATTGATGTGTCTTGGCTCTTGGCAGTCATCTCTTGGAGTTTTGACAATGCGATAATTTTCACAAGGGATCGTCTCTGTCTTCTCATTCACGACTTCCCTGATGTCATAAAATTTCTGAGTGACTCTGAACGTTTCATTTCTTTGATCTGCAATTTCTTCCGTTAGGTAAATGACTTCTGGTTCATTGATGACATTCAACGTATCTTCCCTTAGAGTAACTCGAACAGGCTCATCCACTGTTTCTTCTATAATTTCTGGCTCTTCTACTTCTAAAATGACTTTTTGAACAACGTCATTATATTGAATTTCAATGCGGTCAACGACCAGGTCATAATATTCAACTTCTTCACGCAGGACTTCTCGAATACATTCCAACGGTTGAGGAACAATACGGGCAGGGACACGTTGAACATCCAAATATTCCTTGTCTAAACTCACAGGCTCTCGAATTGGGATTTCTTGAAGGCGTTCTTTATTCAAATAAACTGTTTTTATTTCCCCTGGAACTTTGAATACTTTTGGATTTTCTCTATATACAACGATTGGGTCACATGTAGTTTTCATAGCAGGGCAAGAGCAGGATCCAATCAGGTCAGTAATTAATTTATTAGCCAAATGAGGGGGTGGGGTCACTTTTTGATAGGAATACGGGTTGACCACTCGGTCTACGTAAGATGCTTCGGAAATTAAGGTTAGAGTGCAAACCAGTGCAAGGGTTAAAATTAATCTTCCCATGATTATAGAAAAATTTGACTTAATTTACAAAATTAGGAATTTAACTGGAAATGCAAGTCTACACGATCTTGTCTACACGGTTGAAGGGAGAATATCTGAATGATTGGGACTCTTGCTCAGTTCTGCCGTTCTTCTGCAAATAAATCCATAAAGCTCAACGCCCAGCCGTAAGATCCCTTGCCCTCAACTTAGCTGCTAAATTAATTATAATTGCTCATATGGCAATGGCACTACTACTCGCATCACTTTGTTTCTTTTTTATTTTCCTCTGTAATCCACAACAATGCATGGCATGGCATAACAATGCACAGCAACGACCACCGTCTACGCCTACGCCTACACTTTCATTTATCATAGCAGAATCACAGTTATCACATAAACAGGAAAGTGAGACAAATACGTTAGTCTTATTATTACACGTACGTACGTACGTATTAGGTATTAGGTTACGTCTACGTGTTCGTTCATGTTCATTACGTTTATGATTTTAATGACAAGGTCACTAGAGTACTTCACATCAGCCCACGGGACTCTTCACTTTTTATTTTCATGATGAATCCTAATTCCGTCTTCACATGGAGCGTCAGAGATGAAAAGGTCATAGCCATAAATCGTGTGATTTTTGTTGATTGACAATTCCAATTCTGTAGCTTTAGCTGTGTAGCCCACACAAAATTTGAAATCCTAAAAGCAACTTTCATTTTTTTATATCAAATATTTAACATTTTATTGAGGAAATTGAGTCAAACTCAAATGACAAAATTCTTTATCGATCTCACGCGACACGGAAATAGTCATATCTGGAAATATGCAAATGAGGAATGGACAGGCCAAAATTAAAATCTAGTCCTGGTTCCTGGATCAGTTCGGCTAACGGCCACGCAAAATATTCAAATTTTAAACACGGAAAATGTTGTAAGTTGTAGTTGTTATGGGCGTGTGTGGATCTTTGATTCTAATTTGCGTGAAATTAAGCCAAAGCCACAGGCAAAGGTAAAAATCCATAATCCTCATGATTACGATCATTGTTCGTTCGTTTGAATTTGAATGTAGGCCGAGGTAGTAGAATTCCATGCCATATTTCCTATAAATGGTTCGCCGCTGAGAAAAGCTCTAGGTTAAGCTAAAATGTACGTAATTTTTTTTCGCACTCATTCTTCATTTTAGGAGATTCAACTCCAGTCCAAACCTTATTAGCAAGTTTACGTACACAAAAACTTGACCCATATTCATCCACCTCCTCTCACACTTTCCATTTTAGCGGGTTGAAAAATGCCATAATAATTAATTGTTGCCGTTGCATGCATATGCATGCCATGCCCAAACAATATCATTGTTAAAACGTATCCTATCATTTTTTTCCCATGTGATAAAAACTTAATCACACAGACAGAATCCGCGTTGGTGGCAATGGCATTGGACGCATAAGCGCGCTGCTGCTAATATTTCAAGGGTCTATCCCTACCTCACCTTTCACACACGAAGACGATAGTGATAACAACTCCTTTTTCTGAGAATGTGTTATATTTATGTACCCCTGGGCTCAGTCATATTATAATTGCAACGATCCAATCAAGGAGTACTTGATGAGCAAACGTTATTTTCCTTGTAGTTTTATTGCATCGTTCAGTCATTGCTAAGAGAAGACCAGACTAGTTGGTTTTGCTCAGATTCAGTTTGATCTTGAAGATTGAAGACTTTGCTTTATTAGATTTGGCTGTTCATTAAAATAATTTACCAAATTTCTGGCCACAAGGTAATTAATTAGCCCAATTCTCATATCCTTAATTTTAATTTGAGATAATTCATTTAAATTCTTGATTTTTTTGCAGGAAATTTGAATTGTACAATGCATATTTCTTTAATTCTTATGACATTCGGTTTCGGTTCAGCCGTTTTCGTGGCTGTTTCTGGACAAGAGCCTGAATCTGATGATTCCAGTTATCGCTCAAGCCGCTCTGTATCCCCATATGGCTACGCATACAATCCCCCAGTAACACAAGCTCCAGTAGCAGTTTATCAACCAATTGACAACCCATCTTGTAATCAATGTAAACCAACGACACGTTGTAAATCCGAATTGGAAATTCGAGACTCAGACATTCCAAAAGAAGTTCCAATCCCATCCGTTGAATATCAAGTCGTTTACAAGGATAAACCTGTCCAAGTTGTAACTGATTTTGATATCAGAGAAAATCCACGTCCAGTTCCAGTACAACTACAGGATGAACAAATTGTAGTACAGCCAAATGTAAGAACCGTTGAAAAACTCGTCGTAGTCCGTGTCCCTCGGATTACAGAAAATGTCATCGTAAAGAAAGTTGATCGAGTCAAATTAGAAACAGAATATCGAACCAAGCCAAAACAAATTAGAATTCAACACGTTCGTCAAGTCCCTGATACAGTCAAAGTCCCACAACTCAAGGATGTTAGGAAAAAGGTTCTCAGGGCAGAGCATCGACAAGTCCCGATTCCAGTCCGAATTGCTAATCAAGTTGAAGTTGATATTCAAAGAGTAGATAAACCTGTACAAGTTCCATCCATTCAATACAGATTCTGTGAGCATGTGCAAGAAATTAAAATTAAAGGAGATTGTCCAACTACACCTGCTCCTACTAAGCCAGGATATTTACCACCTAGATCAGGTTGTAGGTCATGGAGCTGTTGGTCCAGGGGAAATTGTTTATCAGGGAGCAGGGCATGGCACTATTGGTCACAACTAATTCTAATAAAATATATATGGATATTAAAAATATTAATTGCTCTCTTAAGTTTTACTCGTACTGCATCTTTCGTTTGATTTTGATATGATTAATAAAAACAACATGGATTTTGTAAAAAAAATACTGGCTCGTAAATGCGTAATTATGATTACGTGTTAAATATTGGATATTGATTTATTATGAGTCATATTATCGGAATGAAATGATCCGCATCCGCCTATGTATTGTCATGTTGTCTTTGATTGGGTGTCGTGTGGGCGTACGTCTGTGTGTTTAGCATTAAGAAGGCCCAAACAGTAAAAACACGTTTAACTTACAAGGGAATGGCACAAGCGACACTTAACGTAATACTATATAGCTTAACAATTAACTAGTTTGACTTTCTCTTTCTCCTATTTTAATTGATTTATCGTTGACAATTTATGGTAGAGAATTATGAATCAATATACCAATTATCTCCAAAAAATTGGGTGTAAATTTATAGTTGCAATACTATTCGGGCAGTTACCTTGTAGGACTAGTAGGACTCGGTCAGATTTTGATACCTTATTTGGAGTTGCAACACAACGCAGCAGATGACATCATATGATCTTATTTGGATTTGCCATCCATCCTCTGTAGTTTCTAGTCCTTTCTCAGTTCTCAACTAATTACAAGGGAGACAAGAACAAGAACAGGACGAATTAAAATTGCATAAATTGCTCTAAATAATCAACAAATCATGAGTAATTCAGGTAGGTAGCAATTATAGCCTTATTTTATTGAGAAATTGGATCGAGTTCATTAATATTCTAAAATATTATTACATTTTCATTAAGGAATACCGGCAAAGGCTCTCAAACTCCATAATGAATGTCGTGCACTACATGGGGCTTCTGATTTGCAATGGAGTACTCAGGTAAGTATATCCAAATTTTGATATATTTTGTAAAATGCGGCAATATCCTATTATTATATTAGATTGAAAAAGCAGCAGTTGAACATGCAACTCATTTGGCATCTGAAGATCTGCCACTAAAATCAAGCGCCAATGTAGCATGGGGTCAAAACTTGTATGAACTTCGAAATCCAGGTGGTATTGCTGTAGATCCAGAAATAGCTGTAGAAAAAGCTATAGCTTCTTGGTATGAGAATCGCAAGCATTATGACCTAGGGACGGATTCTTATCCTTCCGTGAGTCCATCTGGCCCTGGGCTATCATTTTCGCAACTTGTATGGAAAGCTACGGAAAAACTTGGCATTGCTGTGGCACTTTCATCGGACAAGCTTCGAGCCGTAGTCATTGCTTTCTATGATCCTCCTGGTAATTGCTGCAGTGAGTTTAGATTCAATGTCCAGGTATGACTGATTTTACTCAATAATTTAAAATAGAATAAAAATTCTGGTTTTATTACTCAGGAACGTTCGTCTAATGATGAAGCTTCGGCTAAAATTTCTTCCATTGCAAAATCCATCAATAATTTGAGTATTTCTGGAGGCTAATCCGGCTGGTACTAGCACTTTGGCTTCTAAGGAAATTACTCTAAAGATTAGCATATCTGCCGATAATGCTGATGCAAATTCTGTAACTGAGTCCTCGAGCTCAATTTCTACGTCGACAAATTCTCAAACCCAGGCAGCATCAACGACGACCACGACAACTACTACCATTGAGAGAAATACAACTGGAACAGAAGTAAGAAATCAAGGTCAAGGTCACGACACAAAAGGTCAGACTGGCGTCACGAAAGAAACAACTGCCAATGGAGCAATACTTTGTACATTCAATGCAAATCCAACATTCAATGCAAATCCAGCCGAATTGGTAGCTTTAGAGTTACACAATCAACTTCGAAAAAAACATGGTGTCCCACCAGTTCGATTGGATCAAAAGGTGAAAATTAAATAAATTTAAAAATAATGTCAAAATCGTTCATCGTTTCTTATCCATTTCTGTCGTAGCTTTGTGAAACGGCGACCATAACGGCCAATGCCCTCTTAGGAGGAAACAAAGCCCTTGGACATGTAGGACAAGTTGGCCTCGGACAAAATGTATACAGGGTGACTGGACTTCCTCCACCAAGCAGTGACAAGACGAAGGATCCAAATGCAACAATGGTAGCTGAAGCCGTGGAAAGTTGGTACAGTCATGGCAAGGACTACAATTGGAATCGCCCTCTGCTCTCTGGAAAATATGCAGGGCTATTTACTCAGGTCATTTGGAAAGATGTGGAGAAAATTGGAGTAGCTGTGGCTAAACGGGCAGATCTAACCATCGTCGTTTGTCTTTACTCCGAGCATGGGAATGTGGCCGATGAGCAAAAACAAAAGCAAAACGTATTCAAAGCACAGTGAACCGGATGAAAATAAAGAACATTTGAAAATTGATTGGATCAAGTTCAATTTTACTAATTAACCTAATATTCGTTTTTAATATTGAAAATTTATTTGATCAGAATATAGTTTAAAATAAAACCTTATCAGATCTGTAGTTTTTGTATTTTGATTGGTTTAAATTCGAAGCTGGCCTACAATGAAATTAAATTTCAAAATAAAAGAATTTTCGAATTTTTGTGAGAATGCAGTAGTGTGGTATCTCAGATTTAAAATACCAAACCAAAAATTTGGATATTACTTTTAATGAGTTTATTTTAATTTGAAGTACATATTTTGGAAGTGGTAGTGTTATAAATTTATCCCTCATAATAGGTTGGTGGATCATAAACATATGTGGGTTCAATGTAGAATCCCAAATCAACACAACTAGCTTTCTTCATGGAGTCTGTCATGACAGCATTGCCCACAGTGTTTGCGTAGATCGAGCCAGCAACATCACCTAAGGACAAAATATTCAGTTGTTTTACTTTAACAATTGTTCATTGCCGATGTTAAGTACAAAATCTTACCTATGATGCCTCCACCCCCTTGTTTGCACGCTTCTTGCTGTGGGTTATTACAATAACCATAGGATCTGCAAGCTGCTCCCGTTGAGCCTGACCCAACAATTGGATTCCAAATTCTTCCAGCAAGGACTGAGGCAGCATCAAGGAAACCTCTCTTTTCCTCACTAACAGCCTAAACAATGAATAAAATATTTAATATAAGTTTTTACTAAAATTATTAGATCTACAAGACTACTTACCGAAGCAATGACAACTGCAAATACAAAGAACTTAAGGAAGGCCATTTTGTGTCTAAAATATTGAGCGAAATTCTTAGCAGCAGAACCTTCAATTTATATTGTTTTCTATCAATAAAAAAGTTTGCATAAATAATCAGCATGTGCCCGCAAATTAGCAGAGGAACAGCGCTGTCTTTGATTAGCCAGCATCTAAGCTGCCGCTTCAGGTAAAAAAATCTGTTTGTGGTCTCATTAAGGAAAATTCAACTTAACCTTCCGCTTTCTTGGTTATAAATAAATATTACGAACTTATTATAATAGTTCTCAACGTATAAAATTTTATAGTCAAAGATTCCTTTCGGAAGAGCTTCACAATTAATGACACTACGATGTGGCTTCATCTAACAGAGACTGTTGGTCGGATCATTAGTTAAACCATTGTGGCCGGCGGTTGCATAACCAAACTATATTATTATCAAGATGTTTCCTTGGTTCGGTTTGCCCTTTGATCAACCAATCTTTGCTTGACCCTTTGCATAAAAATTTACTATGATCTCATAAATCGCTTAAAATAAATTTTGACGCTCAATAAATGCTGAATTCACTCCAGTTTATTTACTAGAATCATTGATTCTTTCTTGGAACTACATCTAAAAACAAAGGCTTAGCAAATGCAACGACAAGAATTGAGCCTGGCGTATAGCTCAATTCTGTATCTTCCTTCACTTGGACAGAAAATGATTTGAAAAAATAAGATGTGAATAATTTTAAGGATTCATATGCAAAACGCATGCCAATACAATTTCTAGGTCCATGACCAAATGTCAGAAAAGCGTAAGGGTTAATTTTAGCCTTGTTTTCTGGTAAGAATCTATCGGGCAAGAATGTTTCAGGATCCGGGTAGATATTTGGGTCACGATGTGCTGGCCAAGTTGTGATCATGACTGCAGTTCCTTTTTTTATTTGAATTCCATTATGGGTCCAATCCTTGGTGCAGACCCTTTCAGGGCGGAAAAGTGAAGGACCCAAGCGAAGGGCTTCGTTGATACATCCGGACAAATAAGGAGAATTTTCATCGCGAATGCTTTCTCCATTAAATGCTTCACCAAATTTTTCATAAACTGAATCAATTTCTTCTTGAAGTTTTTTCTGTGTTGTTGGATATTTGGCCAAATAGTAGAAAAGATGTGTCAATGTCGTGGCAGAAGTTTCATAGCCACCCAAGAAGAAATTTACGGCTTGAGAAATTATTGTTTGTTCCGTGATTTCTAATCTCTTGAATTCAGGGGAATCAACTCGAGACCATAGTTCATTTAAAAATTCAACAAAGTCATTTGGTTTCCCGCTACTCTTAGATGTTCGTCTTGATTCTAAAATGTGACGAATCGTTTGATCTACTAAAGTCATAGGTCGTTCATCAAATGCTGGGGCAAATTTTGTCAGAAATGGAAAAGACACTGAAAAGTAAAATAAAATTAAAGAAGAGTGAACTTTTTGGCTAAGCTAAGCTTACTCGTCAAAGTATAAAGCCAATTATAAGCTAAATCTTCCCCGATTAATTTTCTAAAGGCAGTAGCAAATTCATTGTCCATATCTTTTGAATTAGCCATTTGAATTCCCATCGTCGTCCTTGAAAACATGTCAATGAGCCATGTTGAAAGTCGCCTGGTCAAAAGAAGGAAAATTATTTTCAAAATTTCTAACATTAATTTCTCTACTCACTTTCTGCAGTCAAATTTGACGACATTTCCAGATTTTTTACATTCTGCAAGCAAATCTTCGGCAAATTCCTTAGCGTGACTTGAAATTGTTCCACTCATCGATTTCAACTTTGAAGTTGTAAAAAGTGGACTCAATAGTGAGCGCACTGTTTTCCATTTCTCACCTTATTTTTTGAAGTTATATTAATGTCATGAATGATAAAAATTGCAAATAAAATTTGAAAACGAACCAGGGAGAAAATCCATGATTTCGTTGAATGTGGCTGATCCAAAATCCATGTCTCTTCTATCGCTAAAATGATCAAAATCCTTGACCAAAATTAACCGAATGAGTTCAGGGTCACAGACATGGACTTGTGGGCTTCGTCCTTCGTAAACCTTTAAAAAATTATATAAAAGTGACGTATGCAGAAATCAAAATGCTTGAGCAATGGCATTGCCATACCCCCCAAATTGACCCATATTTCTTCCATCTCTTGATATCTTCTAAGTGCTGGATTTCTTTGTGCAGATTTGGCACACTCCCCAAGAACAAAGTCGGAATCATGACAGGAAAGCCAGAATTCTCAAGAGTTCCATAATTTGCTCTTCCATATAAAATCAGTGCAAATGCAAGGATTAGTAGAAGAATGAATAATCCAAGCAAAGTTAAAATTAAAAATTCCATAGCTAAAACCAGAATAAATTGAATTGATGCTAAGCTCTAATATCAATTCTACACGCTACTGGCTCGGGACTGGACTACTTACTATTTGACTCATTAATTTGCTTAAAGTCATTTCATGTGCAGTGCAGCATGAGTATGACATTTATTTAACCTTTTCAGTATTCATGGAGCCGTTCATGTTAAAAAACTGTAACACAGCAAATAGCGATAAAGTATTAATTTGTCCTTCCATGTTGCCATGGGCATTGAGCAAAGCTTGTTTGCAAATTATGTCATTTTATCTCTACTGGAACGAACACAGAGTATTTTGAAGTACTACAGATGATTAAAAGTAAAATTATATAAAGTGAATCGGTCTGTCTACCCGACAAAAAATTAGATCCAAAGTACCATATGACTATTGCATTTGTGCATTAATCAATTCTGTAGTTACCCTCACTTCCCACATTACGTCTGCACATGTTAGCATATTTAATTTACTATGGTTGAATACATTGTTTATTTAAAAATTTTCAATGTAATTTGCTAGATTTGATTTCCTAAATTAAGCAATTTTAATCAAATTATAATTCGCTATTGAAGAAGTTATAGCATGAATTTATATCATAGATGTAAAAGCATTGACATTAACACAAGCCATACTGACTCCATTCTGATCTCTGACCGTAGTCGTAGTCTTGGTGGACCCAACGAGTGGGATTAATAGTGAAGCATATATTTGGGTATAAAATGTGTATTCTTGTCCAACTACTAATGGACAAGTTTGACCATAAGCCAGACTGTGGCAAACATCTCCAGCAGCAAGGACAACGGGTAATTGGAAAACAGTCGCAGTGATTGCGAATGGAAAACTTGTGGATGGATTCTCAGCATCTAAAATTTTAAGATGATTTCATGAATCAGGGTGTCAAATGTGATTAATTAAAAAATTACTCAGTTTAAAGTTGGCCTGAATCTTGTAAGTGTTCCCTTTGATGATTTTGCAAGGTTGTTTCTGGCATCCTTGCACGATTACATCAGTAATTTCAGCCGAGGATCCTTAAGTTTTGAAGAAAAAAAATTCACAAAGTAATTTTCCATGAAATAGAAATTCTTTTAAATATATCCTTACCACAGTCTTGAAATTCCAACGCTGAAGCTGCGACGACAACTAAAGAGGTGAAAACGAAAAGGAAATTTGCGTACATGTCGAAGTTTTAGACTTGGCTTAGATAATTATAGTTTCAGATATGTGTGAAGAATGTGGAAAATATTAGAGCTTTTATACCAAAATTAGAACCAAAATTTATACTTTTTTCCATTAGCAATTGTGTGACATTAAATTATTTGATAATAGAACAATCGGCATTGTAAATTAATCACAATCACAAGTCAAATATTACTAACTAAATGGCTGCATTGCAATAGAATGTACATTATCCAAGGTCAGAGAACAATTAAATTGTACTTGAACTTTATAGAGACGAATCTTTGTAGTTTTAGGTAAAATTTTATCTAACATTTAAAAAAAGCATGCAATAAGTAGGCTTGAGAACAATTGATACATTTATTTCAACACAAATTTAAAAAAGCTGAATAAATAGACAAGACGAATTTGAATTTTGACTCCGTACGTTTACCAAGCCTTAATTTTTAGACACTTGTATTTGAACACTCATCATGCCGTTGAATTGTAAGTTAATGATTACTAGGTCAAAATAATACTTCCAGCCTGTGTAGTAATTTTCGCTTAACATTCTAGTCGGTCATTTGATATTAATATCTTGATAATGAACTTGAACTTACAGTTCCAATAAACCTATAGGTAATTGTTAAGAAACGAAATCCTCTAATTCCAACGTTAGTTTGTTTCTTTATTATAGTGATATCCCTGCATTCATGCATCCTATAAGATTAGTATTTTCCACGTCCTGATAAATCCGAATATGTGTATGTGTCTGAATCCATCAGCCTATTTAGTAACCAAGTTTTATAGTGACTCGCCTACTAAAATTTAATAAAAAATTTATTTTTTTTTGTGTCACATTATAATCATGGGTTTATCCGGTTTATCGTCAAGACCAACCTGGTATTGAGCTTCTGCTGCAATTAAAAATACTTGGACATATGTGTATAAATAAATTCCGTTTACTAAACAATCATGGCATTTATCGGTGTCCAATAATTCACAATAATTCACCAGAAAAACATGTTATGAGGGGGGAAAAGTCAGCTGTGTAAATTTTTCCAAATAAAGGATTGAACTCTTGAAATATTCTTTCAATTTTGAAACTTTAACGAACATCTAAAAACGAATAAGAATGAATGCGCAAAAACTGAATGCGCTTGTACGGTAGAATACAATCAAAGGAAGAAAATGTTCCTTACATGTTCGTGCAAAACATTTGAGGACTTTTTGTTTGGTTTCAAAGAATGTTCAACCTTTTTTCTATATTCCATCGGACGAAGGGAAGGCTAAGACTATGCTAAGGGCCCCAATGCAATCTATCCCAATATATTTGTATACTCGCCAAATTAATAAAATCCAGAAAAAAATTGAAAAATTGTAAATAGTTCTGCGAATGCGAAATAAAGTTCAATTCTGAACTAATTGTTTGAATTGAATTATTAAGTCCTCCGTAATAATCAGGGTATAAAAAATTAGAAGTGTATGTGAAAACATTGATCAATATCACGAAAGCCCAAAAAAGTTTTGCAATGAACTGCCCAGCCTATGGTTCAATTTTAACAAAATTAATTTTTATTAATTAATTGACCTTTGAGCGAATTATATATTTTGCAAATTTGTTACTTGCAATACCTGTTCAAATTTTGATGCGGACTCAAATTCACACGTTGAAATGAATATTTCTAAAGCTGTATGTTTTTGAACCCAAGCAAAATCAACATACGCTAAAAAGAATATATTGAAAGTAATTCTTTCACCAATAACAAAAAAACAGTTTGGGATTTTCTTGCACTTCGCAGTGAACAATCCTCACGAATCCTTACAATATGGCATTTACAAATGTCATAATATGTACAATGGCGCAGATAATAATAATAATATAATAATAATAATAATAATAATAATACAGTAACCATCANTAATAATAATACAGTAACCATCAAATTAAGTTTTGTATACGCGTGTATTAGGCTAAAATAAAAATTTAGAACTAACCTGATGAGTTTGACTAGCTGAAATTGCGTGATAGGAATTATCATTCTGCAAAATTGTAAAAGGAAGGGAGACCAAATAAGAAGTAAAGTAAAAGATATTAAAACAGTCCTGACAAGGGACACTTGGGAAGGCCGACTCACAGAATTCCACCATTCATATTTTTCTTCAAAGTACCTATGGTATAAACATTTTTCGTGAAGACAATATCTGCTGATATCCATACGTACGAGAATGGCAGAGGGTCAAAGGTCAACTTTTTTAACATTGTCAAAGTGCTCGATTGGGCTCTGTGAGTTCTGTGAGTCGGCTTCCCAAAGTGTCCCTTGTGAGTGCAGGTGTACGCATGGTATTTTCTTCTGGAGTGTTCTTAACATTTTTATTGAAATTATGGGTCTCCAAATTTTCATCTGAATTCAAATTAAAATCATTTAATTTGTTGTGCTTTTGAATTCGAGTATTAAAAATATCCGTCTAGAATTGAACATCGAAAAAGAATTTGGAACTTGCAATTGTAATAGTTTGAGCACATTACTGACTTATCTGAACTTCTGGTGGGGAAATTTAGTCGGAGATTCTAATATTGCATAGTTTCACAAATGCTTTCCAAGTCAATGAACAATTTAACCTCTCTTAGATTTCAAATTAATCTTGCATTTACTTGACGCACAATTCATTCTGTGGATTTAGAAAACTTGAATTTTATTTGCATTGCACCCATTACATAATTTCCTTCAATACTTATCTACTAAACAAGTTTCAAATATTCGACTGCATCACACTGGATATACAC
>WJEZ01001846.1:0-15530 GCA_009869925.1 Thalassaphorura encarpata
GGATGAGAGAAAATTGAGTGGTGTAGATCGTAATGAAATGAAAGGGCAAATCAACCAATGTAGTGTCCCGGACAACTTTTGAAGAAGAGATCGTCCTACTTGTTGCTTGGTAGGAGATCGGCTTCGGGTTTATGTCAAGTTTTGAACATATACGTGCATGCTGCAGGTGTTTTACTTTTTCCTTACTTAGAATTAGATTCTGTCATTTAAATCCGCCAGCTACAATAGAAAATTCCCTGGTTCAATTCTTCATAAAAATATTCGTATATCTCTATTCCGTGTTTTTTCCTGGATTCGATCTAAACGTGACAGCAACAAGAAGTTCGGACTTTTTTCTTAAGCTTTCTACTCTTGTGCAGTATATTTTTACGGCTATAGTACTTATATCTTGGCCTATCAAAAGTTTAAGTAACCTGCTCGTATTTTCACCCTCTTACGCAACATACTTCCTATACGAGTAAAACTTAGTTTTCTATGAAATCGAGATGCGGGGGTAGGGAGACACGAAGTTAAGATTAATTTAATATTACGTGCTTCCTGCGCCTACTCTTGCACAAGTAGTGGAGTGGAAGTCTCCAGAAAGGCAGCGTATGATAAAACTAACGATGCTTGACATTTGATAAGAGTTTAACGACGATTATTGCCCATAATTGGATATCGTGAGAAACAACAAGGAAAAGAACCTGAGACATCAAAACTTGTCAACTCTTCTTGTAATGACTTGACTTACTTGTAAGGATCCTTCAGTTCTTGCGTTACAAAGTTGAGATAATTCCATCCAGCGTAAGCAAAAAGTCCGTTGTAGAAGGATAAGGAGAGATCAACGTAGTTAAAATCTTTCCCTACGTAATGAAAATTCATTGCCAAACAAGTTCTTTTCCAGTCATTAATTCCTGAGTCTTAACTCTTACCTTTAAAGTCGAAGGGTTGTTCAAACGTATTTTGACTCAAATCATGTCCAGGTGTATCTATTTCATGAAAAAAAAAACAAGTTCTTTTCCAGTCATTAATTCCTGAGTCTTAAGTCTTACCTTTAAAGTCGAAGGGTTGTTCAAACGTATTTTGACTCAAATCATGTCCAGGTGTATCTATTTCATGAAAAAACGAAACTAAGGACATACTTCCAAAAAATTGCATAAGTTTATACTAGTCTCCTATTACCCCAACACTCATCAAATCAAAAATTATGAATTCAACCGTTTTTTATAAAAGTCGAGAGGATTTTTTACCCGTGAGTCCTAAAATCAAGTAAACGAATCCAGTGACGATAATAACGGCGAGTGCAATTAGTTTTCCAGCTGTGAAGAGATCTTGAATTTTCATAGCGATTTTTACACTGAATGCATTGACGGCCGTCAGCAAACCTAATCATAATTGAATATCTTCTTTTACATGACTTTCTTGCATTCATTCATTAATTACGTTTGCATGCTTATTAAGTGATAATCAACAGGAAACTCATTATATGTTTTGTTGAGATAGTATATTCACATACATAGACAAACAGCAGCAAGAAGTTGTGGTGCATAGTCTGGAAGTGGGCTGTTGCCTGTGAAAAATGGTTTGACAGCATATTCAGCAAATGTCAACGCAACCACAGCCGCAGTGACGGGACGAATTGCTAGGATGGTAACCCAGAGTGTTAAAAATGCCGGGAATGGCCCAAATGCCTCTGGAATCAATAGAATGGGGAAAGGTATTTTTCAATACTCTCATGTGAAATGTCTGGTAAAAGGCCATAATGAAGAATTCCTCCACATCTTCATGGCGTGAAAGGGTTGACAATTCCTTACCTAGAATGTACACGTAATCTCCACCCGATCGGGTAATGCAAGTTCCGAGTTCAGCAAAACATATGGCCCCAATGAGTGAAAATAGTCCGGACAATGCCCAGATCACAATTGCAATCCACGCGTTTTGTCCATAGACATATACATTCTGCAAGATTAAATTGCATTAAAGGCATTTTAAGGAGGGTCAACTTTTCTAACCCAAAAAGATAAGAGGAAATTAATTGTGAGGATTCAGCAAAGCTAATTTATTTTTTACATATGATGATCCGTTCTTAGTGACTTGAGCACTGTGGGAATAGGAAACGTACTGAAAGTACTGAATTGCACATCTTATAATAGGCAAGATCACGTTCGTAAAAATACTCATAGTTTACTGATGTACTTAGCTTTGAAATTTACTAACTCATCGATAACCTTTAACCTCCATTAATTTTTATTGTTCATAGTTCCATTCATTCGAAACTGCTTTTATCACAGTATTTCGATATCTGAGCTCGTCTGGCTTACTACACAATTTAAAAAAGGAGTAGTATTTATGTTAGAAAAATATGAGTTATCCCTAGACATGCGACATGGCAGAAGATCAATTTGATAAATATAACATGAAAAGTTGCATCAAATGCAAATCTGAGTTTCCAACTTGCTTTAAAAAATTGTATCAGCATTCCCATAACTTTGCACGATTCCCAAACTAAGGATTGATTTAATGATTTAGTGGTGAATGGGTCTACCCATTCGTTTTTTATGCAGATATTATCTGATACTGGATTTTACGGATTAGACATAAAAAGCCGGTAAAGGGCAAAACATGAAGATTTACTATGTACGTCCATAATGAGACTAAAAATCGTAAAAAAACGTACTGTAGGCGTGAGGAAAATTCCTGACCCAATAATTGATCCCACGATTATGGCAACACCATTGATGAGCGTTACAGATCTCTTGAGTTCAACTTTGTCCGTATTTCCCCCTTCGATGAATTTTACACCTGGGATCTCATCCTCATCACCACTCGGCTTTCCATTCGTAGTTTTAATCGCTGTCTTCAATTCAACATCACCTCCATTTCCGTCCCCCGATATGTTGTAACTTTTTCGATTCATTTTCTTTTCAAGAACTGTAAGATCTGCCTGAAAATAAATTAATATTATTCAACATAGCATAAAACAATAAAATTTCCACTCTTCAGAATACAGATGATTTCTCCAGATAAAGAGCGAACAAAAACTCTAAGCATTACGATTTGCGATTCTAATGAATTCGCCGAAATGCTGATTAGGACTGGTTTAATAAAATTCCATTCTTACCGGTCTTCTAATGACAGTTCTATCCAAGCACGTTTAGAATTAGAGCGAATTCCCACTACTACCGCACGCTTGCCCAAAATACTTTGTTAAAACCACAACCGAAGAGATAATTTCGGTTTGTACTATACTTTGCGGATGCGATCACCGAGCACTAACCACGAAGAAGACTAGACAAATCCTTTCTGACAGACCCATGCAATAATATTACAAAGGAAAGAATCGTCGTGTCGTGTACCGAAACCTTTATCATCATCTGCTTCTAACCCATTCAAGTTTAATGAATTCAGTTAAGCCTCAGTAAGTACCATAATATTATGTACATCCATCCTCCTACACCACATTTATTACAAACACAGACTGTCAGCCAGATTCATGTTGAGAAGAGAAGCTCAGAGTTTTGTTTTATGGAAAAGCCAAGTGAAGTTGGTACGATACGAGTACATCGAGTTGAGGCAAGTCTGAGATGATAAAATACTTCAAGCAAGAATCCGGTAGCTAAAAAACAGTCTACTCAAGGCTCGGGTCCATCATTCAATTCAAAACTTGATACAAAAGACAGCAAATACGGGTAGGGTGAGAGAGCAGAGCATGCATCTCATGGACACGGTTTGTCAAGAGAATGATCTTTTTTGGGATCGCCTTGGGGTGATCATTACCCTTTTACATCTCCGAACACACCAGAAGAGGTGTTGAGTTTAAGGATAAGAAGTGAAGAAAATAAAAATAAATCTTAAATCCCAAATGTTCTTGCCAATGGTGGTTTAAATATTTTATGGCCTAAAAGTGATTAGGAATTAAAATGTCAATATGCTCAGCTTCTTGCAATGGAATATCGAAGTATTTTTCCATCAATGAATACGACTTAAAATTGGGCTTCCATGCACCAATCGGCCAATCCGATCAATTTCCCAGGTTCGAAACAGTCATGTCAAGCTAAAAACAACTTGACTTATCAAAGCGTCAAAAACCTTTTTGCTAGCTGAAATTTCTAGGTTATAGAACGTCTTCCCTGCTATAATACCCAGGTTCGCAACAGTCATGTCAAGCTAAAAACAACTTGACTTATCAAAGCGTCAAAAACCTTTTTGCTAGCTGAAATTTCTAGGTTATAGAACGTCTTCCCTGCTATAATCTCTCTCTCACCCATCTGCCTATTTTTAAGATGTCAATTCAGTTCATACTCGTTATCCAATGCAGACTAGACTGATCTATTCCAGACACTACAGCTAACTCATTCCCACACTGTCTAAGAACTCCGCTCTACCAAGATGCACTGACATTGAAACTTTAGGCGATGAGAGACGAGAACCTATACACGACGAGATTCAAGTAAAATTGCTGCACCTTACAATATGAGCAATGCATTAATTAGCAATGCTAGACCCAGAAAGCCCAAAATCGGGATTGAATTGAACTCAAAAACCCAATTAAATATTTGATTATTTTTCCTAGAGAATTTTGATGTTTTGTCCATTTAATATAAAATCTATACATTTTGTTCCTAACCAGTCTTTACACAACCATTGTTGTTCAAACTCATTATTTATCATAGCGGCCTTTATCGGCGGAATTGATCCTACCGAAGCCAACTGTCGCGTCTCACCATTTTAAATATTTGATTATTTTTCGCAGAGAATTTTGATGTTTTGTCCATTTAATATAAAATCTATACATTTTGTTCCTAACCAGTCTTTACACAACCATTGTTGTTCAAACTCATTATTTATCATCCCGGTTTTTATCGGTGGAATTGATCCTACCGAAGCCAACTGTCGCGTCTCACCATTTTAGACAAATGCGAATCAAATAAGTTGTCTGGGTCACTAATCCCTGCCATTACAATCCATCATCCTATTTCCCTACTTTCAGGTAATAAAAATGCCAAGCGCAGGTGAGCATGAGACGGATTAATTCGTATGATTATAAATAATCCAATCTCAAATAATATTTGAACATATCATTCCGCCGTCCGCGTACATAAAAATATCTCAATCTCACGTTGTAGGAGCTGGTACAGTGCAGCAGTGCAGTGTAAATATTTACAAATGACTACGTGTTGAAGGCCATAGGCCATGCAATGCAGGTGCAAATTAAAAGTGCTCTGACTAAAACGAAACTTAGCTCGATTCATTTGTGAATCCTTCCTATGTTATGTGTATTGAGACTTGTGCAATTCATTTTAACATAAGCATAAAATGAGACAATCTCTGGCACGAGAGTTAATTTTTTTAATTATACCAGAGTTTCAGAGTTTGAAATGTAGTTTTATCAGAGTAAATTTAGAAAATGCATTCAAAATATGACCAGTATTCTAATTCTAGTGTTCCTTAGCATCATTAAGAGCGATCGCATACAAGAACAAAAAATTTAAAAAAAATAACGTTGGCATACCTGTCTGTCTAGCACCTGTTGCCTAGCGGTTTCTGACCCACTAGCTTATTTCAAAAGCTCAAATTCAAATTCCTAAAGTGAAAGTTGTATAAAATTCTAAGTTGAGCGACACTTTTCCTTCCTTGCCGGCGGCCAGGGATTTACCGGGTATTTGCAAACCGGGAAAACCCGAGCCTACCTGTGCGTAGATTTGTCACACTCACAGTCTCAAAATTACTTATTCGAATGAATGTTTACTGCTTAGACTGGAATGTACTAGTGGATTAAGAAGAGTATAAATCCAATGAACATGGAAGAGGAATGAATTGATTGAGCTGAGCAGAGGATTCCTTCTATCCTCGACCACGAACCAACTTACACTGACTGAAGAGTGAACCAATTCAACTCAACATAAGCACAGAGGTCTTTTCTTCACGAGTTAACTTTTCTTATGTTCTGTTCTCAGTGAGACTGAGACCTAACTGAATAACAAGGGGAAAGTGCCCGCTTCTTTTCCCCTGTCGTCCTGAGTTGTCTGTCTTGCATCTTGGTTCAAAATGCCATGCTGTAAAAAACCAAGCAAGCCAAACCGTGGCAGTGGTCGCCGTCGTCGTCATTATCGTCTCTGCTAGTTCATTTCCTTCCCACACTTGACTCGTAACCCACATGGAGACATAACCCTAAGCTTAGCTAGCTTAACCGGCTTGCCACTGCCACTACAACCGATACGATTCTTCGGTCCTAAGGCCTAAGGATAGAAATACATCCATAGCCATATGTTAAAGACGGGATAAAGGAACTATCCGATACGCAGATAGTTCCATGAAGCCCCAACTAATACACGCAGTGTTCCTGTTCCAGTTGCAATGCAACGTACATAGTAAAAAAAACTGGAAGAGTAGAATGACGCAACATTTGCTTTCCGGTCTTTGATTCTTTCATCAGACGCAACAAGAGAAAGCTATAAATGAACTGTCAAGTAAATGTGATCATTTCCACTAAAATAACTATTGAATACATAGTCAAATTAAAGGGTATAAAATATTTTGCTACAGCTATGAAGAAATTGTAATTCTTAAAAACGATAATAGCTAACTGAGTTATGAAGATTTGCGTTCCACCATTAATTAAGATTCCTTTTGTATTCGCTTTGGATGATTTACTTCGCCAATGTGTAGTCCGGTTTTCCTTTAATTAATTTTGTGGTCAGGGTTGTCACTGCCACACCCCTGGATATTATCTCTCAATAATTCGAAGCTTCAACTTTTAACCCCAACCAACAAAAGAAACCTCCAGTTCATCCACAAGTCGGATCAAATCACATTACTAGTGCTCACCACTAACATAAAAATGCCACAACCCTACTCGGCCGATACCAAAATTTGCTTCGCGATAAAAAAATTCATTGAGAATATTTTCTGAGTTAGTAAAATGAAAATGCTGAAGGTATCATGATAAGCGATGATGTAATTTTTGCGGACTCATTCTTTACAAAATAAAAGTTTCGAATCATTTGCATTTCAGAAATTATTTATTTCGAATAAGTTTGAGGTTCCGATTAGTATTAGTAAGAATTAAATTTCCTAGATCTTACACAAATGAACAGAAGTATTTTGAAATCTTGTGAAGAAGTGCAGCAGGCAAACATTTTGTTTATAGTATATCCTAATCGGCTTATATGTTAAGTTGTACTAACTCCAAGAACAAAATAATCGAATCAGGACAGACACGATGGAGACTGCTCTCGATAGTTTTCTAAATTCTAAAGTTGTAGTAAATACAAATTGTTACGAGAAGTATGCCGAGTCCAACATTTCCAAAAAGATGCGAACTATTGTTTCCTTTGGTTGATACTATACAAGATTCCGTGCCGTCTCGATTCTTAATTCGTTCATATCCGCGTTTGCAAACACATTTATCTGAGATGCAATCTGCATTATTGGGACAATGGAGTCTAGCTGAAACTTCAGTTTTGCTGTTACTGACGCAGAATTGTGTTGTCAGTATTGCATTTTCGTCTCCAGCCAAATTTTCACCCGGTTTTGATTTTCCAGAGCTTCCTTCAGTTTCCGGGATCGCATTTAAACTCAGCAAAACAAGCAAAAATGTCCCGATAAAAACACGATTCCAAATCATGGTTGGCTAAAATTAAGAAACACATCCAAGATGAAAGATGCAATTTTCTGACTATTTCGACGAGTTTTGGAAACAATTCCAGATCAATAGAAAATGACAGTTGTCAATTATTTAAAAATATTACTGTAACAAATTTTTACCTAATTTCTGTCTCGGATCACTTTCACAGAAGAGTTTTACACTGAAGCAAATCCTTGAAAAATTGAAACGCTGGTGTCTTGGAATCCGATTTTCGTTCAAATGTTGTAGCTGATATGCATCGTCTATGTTTTATTGGGTTCAGTTCAGTTTCAGTTACGCGTTGTTTTTACATGTGATGCAAGGCGTTGTCGACTATGAGATGGCTAATAATAAAATCTCAAATGTGCTTGTGCAGGAAGTTGGAAACTTCCAGGTTGTGAATGTGAATGTAGTGCGGGATATGGTTAGTAAATATAGAATTGAAAATAGGTCTTATCTTTCTTTTCTCAACCTGGGTTCTGATTCTGATCCTAATCTGGGACATTGACTCCTGTGGACCGCTGTAATGCAAGATCTTGCTTTAGATTCAAATTTGTTTTTCATGAGAACTACATTTGAATATACTAGAATGGTTGTAGAGTAAAGTGCAAAGGTATTGAGATTTTACTCCTATGTTAAAATGTTTCAGTTTCAGCTTCTCGAGTTTCCTATAATGCTAGGTTTGACGAATCGGAGATTTTGTAAAATCAATTCATTTGTAAACTGACCATCAAATTGTGACGTAAATATAAGGATTTATTTATATTTTATTACAAACCAATAATGTAGCGTAGGAATGTTCATAGAGTTCAGAGTAAACTTGAACTCGAAACCAAGGAGCAACTACTAACACGAAATAATATTGTTCATTGTATGCTTACTAGCTAAAACTAAGTGATAACAACATATATTTAGAATCTGTTAGAACTCAAGTAATGAGATAGGAATGCTTTTAATAATACAAAGTTAAAATGACACAACCAACTTTCGTTTCATTACTTCAAATGAGAACCCGACCTGTAAAAATTGTAGCTACAAATAAAATAGTTGCAAACACTGGGGTCAATCGTCCAGAAGAACTGCAAGTTTTTCTTGATTCATCCACAGCATAGCCTGAATCGCAGACACAAACCCCACCAGTACATTCGGAATGAGATGGACAAACGTTGTCTGATAAACACGTGATTGAGAGGAACCGCTTTTGAGTATCGTCAAGAGTTTTTCCAACAGAACTGAAGAGGTCAGAGAGACCTTGTTGCAAGTCCGAAGTTTGGTCACAATTGGTGGACACTGCCAAAGTGAGAACTACAAGCACGATAAAGGCACGGGTATTCATGGTTTCTCTGAAAAAGAAAATATAAAAGACTGATTTAGTTAGATAGAGAAATAAGTTAACCAATCATAGTTGTATTCAATTGCCCTAAATAAATTAAATTCATACAAGAAGGCACAGCCATGCTTTCGTAATATGCTTAGCCGAGTGCACTAAAAGTAAAAATATGCGTAGACAATTTTTCAAAATATTGTCTTACACCTGGAGAAGATCCACTTCTAAAAACAAGAAAAATGCTCGTTTTGTGTCGAAATTCCTACGCTATACGTTCCGTAACCAATCAATATAAAAACTATTCTAATCTAAAAATCAAAAATTACGGATTCAAAGAAATAAAATGAAAAATTACAGTCATGGGAATTTCTAGCTAGCTACTGTACTGATAAATCCAAAATTTAACCTAAAGTTTCCCATGTGTCTCATGAATGACCAAGATGATTTTAATTATTTCGTTTCCGCAAAACAAGAACTCACAGCAACATTACGCAGGCAAGACTTGTTTGCCTGAGTAATGATTGCTGGCTACTTGATACACGCTAATAAAGTAAATTACGTGTGAACTGTTCATGTAATGAAAAATAATTCTTTATATGCTTTAGCGAAGCAATAAATTGAGACTGGAGACTCCATACCTAACGTTTCAAGTATTTGTTAACACTAGCTTTGTTAAATATTTTAGCACGCGCTGTTCAAACTGAAGGAAAAAGCGAATGTAATTGGGTAATTCTGTTCAATAAATGTAAATACTTACAAATTCCAAGTAACAAGAAATTAGTCCAAAGTGTTTGAATTTTGTCTCCAACACAGCAACATTACGCAGGCAAGACTTGTTTGCCTGAGTAATGATTGCTGGCTACTTGATACACGCTAATAAAGTAAATTACGTGTGAACTGTTCATGTAATGAAGAATAATTCTTTATATGCTTTAGCGAAGCAATAAATTGAGACTGGAGACTCCATGCCTAACGTTTCAAGTATTTGTTAACACTAGCTTTGTTAAATATTTTAGTTTATTTGTTCAAACTGAAGCAAAAAGCGAATGTAATTGGGTAATTCTGTTCAATAAATGTAAATACTTACAAATTCCAAGTAACAAGAAATTAGTCCAAAGTGTTTGAATTTTGTCTCCAATAACTCTTGCCCGTTTTCTTGTCAAATTAGGATAGGAAAATCCTAGATGTGTTTTCTTATGTGAATTCAATCGTCGAGTGAGGTTGTATAAAATGTTTCTGGCCTTGGCGGTGTTTCTTTCTGCCTTTTTGGGATATATGAAGATCTGTTCTGTTGTTTGAATATATAGTGAACCCTACGCCCAAAAAAATGTAGACTTCGCGTGTTTCGTATTGGTGCTCTTGTTCTGTTGCAAGATCACATAGAATGAGAATGGCTACTTTTTGTTTCACAATTTTAACACAAAAAGTGAGATAGGCAAGGCAGGGTAGAGCATATAGGTGAATATTGGAAACATGCAAAATGCAACGCAAGGTTAGTCTAGTAAATAATAAATACCCCTTGTGTGTGACTCTTTAAAGTCAATTCAAGGAGAGAGAGATGATGAGAAACTTCCTTGCTGTGAAATTATTTATGTTAAGCTAATAGGATGACTAATCACGCCTTGAAAGATATGCATACTCATTTTTTTTGCGACAATACGGTATTCGTACTGTGCCAGAAGAAATCAAAGCAGCAATACAATAGTGTAGCAAGAGAAGCATGTATTCTTGAAGTACTAATAGTTATAAAATTATTTCTATCTGTCATCTCTCTATTTCCATTATTTTCAATCCAGGTTCAAATAATACTGACCCTTAATAAGTTTGCCGTATTTTTTGGATTCTTTTGGAATTTAGTCAAATAATTCATTTCGTCGAAGGGGATGGAAAAATGAAAGTTTTGGCAGTTCTAACAAGTTATTTAAAAACCGCTTTGGCACTGGTAGGCGGAAAAGGAAATAGGAAACTCTCAATTTGAAATTAGAGCAGGAGCAGGTTGCCTTCATTCTGTTACTTACATTTAGCATTGATTCTAGCTTTAAACTAAGCACTGGTAGCCTCTGTACGAAATTCGTTCAATTGTGGTTCACCTTAGCAAAAAATGTAAACAATAATTTTTATATCCCAACGCATGGTGAATGGATTTGATGGAATCCTATTTGTATTGGCGATCTCCAAAATACTAAAGCAAATTCAACACTAATTAAATAAAATCAATTAGTTTCTATATTTTCTCCTCTAAATTCGATTTTTATGATTAATTATCATGAACAACTAATGAGTCCTACTTTAGTGTATATTCATTGAATAATTTCGGTCGCGCGGTTAATGTCTCCTCATGTTTTCAATGAATTTGAGTAAATCATTCCTTGAAATTATCTGCTATCGGACGATCGATAACAAATGTGAAGAGCGATTGAAATAACGACGCACTTTGGGGAATTTGCATTTCACCTCTCTCGAGTGTTTAAGTATGAAATTCAACAGCCACAATCTCCACTTGTAACGATGTAATTGGGAATTAACGTCTTGTAGCGTGCCAATCATTGCTCGTAATCTCTTGTAAAATCGATAAATAAATGTATAAATATTAGAGTAGATTAGTTGTGGTGAAAATACTTATAATATAATACCCAATTGTTTCATCAAATTAATGAGCTTTCACTGTACTATTAAAATGAAATGTGTTCTCGTATTTTGTTTAACCATTTTCGTGATCTTCCTAAACACGAACCATGTTGAGGCCCAAGGAACTGTAAATTTATAATTTACTTTCTGAATTGTTCATCCGATATACTAAGCGAACAGTACTTTTAAAATATTCATTTTTTAGTGCGGAGGGGATTGTACAAGTTCTTTCAAATGCGCCCAAGATGCTGGAGACAGTAACTGCCGTTGTACCTTTCTGAGATGCGGATGGACGGTAAAGTAAAAATCGGATTAATCAAAAATAATCGTTGATATCAACCGATTAATTTCAATACTGCATTGATTTTCATAGCCTACTTGCGGTGGCGGATGTGTTTTGGATAGTCAATGCTCAGAATGGTCTGGTGATCCAAATTGCGTCTGTTCTGCGTGGGAATGCGTCTTAAAGAAAAACCTGGAGGAGAACCCCGGTTACAAACCGTAAGATTCCAAATTCACATAGTTTAGTGCTAGGATCAGCATTTTTTTTACTGTGATTGAATTGTTTCAGCTTACTCAAATGGGCAGAGACCACGAGGCGAAGGAAGGAAAGATTCAACACTGCTGCAACAAACTAGTAGCTAAGAATTTAGGATTACAAAATGACAGAATTCTATCACCTCAATATAAATTAGTCTCAGAATTGAAAGTAAATTGCCCTGTGTCCTGGGTGTAATATAATATAATGCGTTAATCTTATTTCGGAATGACATACTGGCGTACAATTACCTCAAAATATTACTGATGTCAGACTTAAATGTATAACATACATTTCATATTATTAAACTACTACACTGTTCATTCTAGTTTTTGAGTCCCATTGTACAAATTAATACGAAATCCTTCTTAAAATTAAAAATTTTGAGCTAAATATTTTTAATTTGTATAAATCTCAATTTTGGCAAGATTGATTTCTGAGGCATGAAGTGTGGATGCAGAGTTGCATCAGATTCCGCGGGTTTTTGACTCATTTAAAAATTAAGTTCTTGTCGAGAACAGATGCACAAGTCAGTTAGATTTACATCAGGTTGATACAATTTACATCTGTCCAGTTATTTTTAAAATCTCTACAAAGTTAAATATTCTGCTCAACTCTTCCCAGTAGCAGCTATACGAGGAACAGGAACAGAGGTAATCGCTTGTTTTAATCCATCATCGTAAAATTCGTTTTATTCTATTCCATACATGTTTTTATGTTTATGGTGTCACCTAGAAATAAAAACACTGGCAATAATATGGACAATACTGCAAAAGGAAAGCGTAAAACTCCAAAACAAAAGAAACCTTCCGGTGATGGTGCAAATAAAAGTAATACTCCGGGCGACTGCCAAACAGCAGCAGCATTGCCGCCAGTACCAGCACCACCTTCAACCGAGTCTTCTAAAACTTTACCGACTCCTGAAGTTCCTGTAAAGGATGCACCCGCTCCCAGTGTCACGAAGGATAAGTCAAATGCTAATACTCCAGAGGGGAAAGGAACAACGAAGGGAAACCAAAAATCTGAAAATAAAAAGCCTCCCACGGAACAACAGGCAAAGAATGAGACTAAAAGTGCGGCTCCACCAAGTACTAAGAAAAAACAACAGCAGCAAAATCCAAGCAAGACACCCAAGAAAGGTCAAAGTACCCCTGCTCCTGTGAGTGCCAAAGACAACAAAGCTGCCCCAGCTAGTAAGAAAGGGGGAAAGCAGCCACAGAAAACTGGCGGGGATGAAGAGAAGGAGGATATTTTTCAGGCTGTTCTTCTAGTAGACAATTTTGGCTGTTCTGTATTTGGATCGGATAGCCCCTTGACCCAAGAGGTTAACTTTTCACTCTACTCTACATGAATTCATATTCTAATTAATTTTTCATTTTGTTCGAAAAGGGATTGGTGTCTTTGGGAAATCGAAAATTAATAGACTACTCACTGGAATCACTTACTGTTTCTGGAGTTCAGGAAATTTTTCTTTATTGCTCTAGTGAAGCTGATGCAATTCGTCGGCATATTGAGTAAGACTTTAAATATAGAGTGATTAGATGTTCGATTTTATAAATAATATATATATGCTTCATTTTTAGAGAATCAAGTTGGTCATCTTTGCCGGACTTAACAATAACTATCGTTGTCGCAGAAGATTCGCTTTCATTAGGAGATGCGTTGAGGGATTTGGATGCAAAAGGAATGCTCCGAAATGATTTTATTCTGATGTCAGCTGGTGTAATAACTAATTTACCGCTCAAACCTCTATTAAATATCCATAGAGAAAATGTCAAAAAAGATAAGGGGGCCGTAATGACATTGGTAGGGAGAAAAATGCTCCCTGGCCACAGGTCTCGCCCAAAGTCACAAAACAGAGCTATTGTAATCAATTCAGCTAATAAGAAACTAATTGCTTATGACGATAAATTAAGTGGGAGAAAATTGAACGTACCTTTGGTAAGGATCTATACACTTCGGAACAAGTCTTCTACGCAAAAAAATTTTAAATTTTGTTTAATTTTAATTTTTAGGAACGAATTGGAGATGAAATGGATGTTTATTTGGATCTTATTGATTCTGGAATATGCGTTTGTTCATCCAGTGTACCTCCATTATTCACGGATAATTTTGATTTTACATCCCTTTCCGATTTTCTACGTGGAATACTAATTAACGAAGAGATCCTTGGAAATTCTGTTTATACTCCATCGCATTGAAAATGGCTATGCAAATCGTGTCGTTGATTTTGACACTTTTCATGGCATTTCGTAAGCTTAAGTATACATCGACCCTCTGATTAAATTTAACAATTGGGTTAATTTATTTCAGGTGTGATGTTATGCAAAGATGGACATATCCTGTTGTGCCAGATTTGCCGTTCGGGTCAAATCCTCAAGAATTTGTCTACACACTTTACCCTAACTTTATTTACAAAGGAGAAAATGTCAAAATTGCAAAGTGGGTGACAAATTATTGTTTTTGATTCTTCCTGTTTGAAAAAGACGTAAAATTCTCTTTTTCTGTCTACAGCGGCGCGGAAGTGCTTACGTCTGTTGTAATTGGTGCCAACAGCGAAATTGGAAAAGGGGCTAGAATAACTCATTCTGTTCTTGGCGACAATTGCAAAATATCCATGAATGTGGAAATAACCAATTGCCATATAGGCACCAATGTTGTCATTAAAGTAAGATCGCCTTATTTTTTAGCATGTATTGATTGGAAACTAGAATTCCTTAACAGTGTCAGTTTTTTGTATACAGGAAGGCTGCNTTAGCATGTATTGATTGGAAACTAGAATTCCTTAACAGTGTCAGTTTTTTGTATACAGGAAGGCTGCAAGCTGCGGAAATGCATTATTGGTAGTAACACAATTGTGGAGAAAGGAAGAGAATTAGAAAGTGTTTTGATTGCGAACGGGGAAGAATACGAGATTTCTTTGCCACTTGAGCCGGGTGCAGGGGGAGTGGACTCTTCCACTGAAGAGCAGTCATCTGATGATGGAGAATTTAGTAGTGGTGGCAGTGGTGGAATTGAAGACGATGATTTCAAGAGTAAGTTTTTATTGTCTATTGGGAATATATGGGCTTAGTAATTTTGTTTTTTAGTTTTCAGTACGGAAGTCGTGGAGAGCCTAATGCGTGGATTCAAAGAAAAAGTAGCGACAGAAAATTTGATTCTGGAAATAAATTCCTCAAAATACGCTTATAATATGACCTTTAAAGAAGTCACGTTTGGAGTTTGTCATGCAATTTTATCAATTGCACCAATGACAAATGTGGATTTTCTTGAAAAACTTCCAATAAAGGTTCAATGGGACAAGATCAAAGAAGTGATTATGAAATTAAAGGACGTATTGATTCATTATGTGAAAACGAATGAATCACAGAAGGATTGTCTTGACGCATTAGAAGTAAGTTTTAATATTTTCTTGTAGCAGGAAGTTTATT
>WJEZ01001847.1:0-15522 GCA_009869925.1 Thalassaphorura encarpata
CTCCAAAACTTTGTCTCCTGCGATTGAAGATTTCTGGAGTTTTCCATGAGAAGATCGAGTTCTGGTTGAGACTGTACGAACTCTGGTCGCTGGACGGACCCTCAATTCTCCGGATATCCTTCTGTGACGGACTTTGGAAGACTTCTTTCTTCCGGTTGCGGGATGAGAGAGCTCCCGGAGATCCAACATCTTCTTTGACTTCCTAGCACGGATCATGATGACAACTAGAGCGTTTAGGTCAAGGATGAATTGCTCGATTTGATTTTGGCTTGTGTTTAGAACGTTGATTAGCAGCTTAGAATTGATTTAAAGCAAGAAAAATTGCACGAGCGTAAAAAGGCAAATCAAACATTCTAAAGGGACAAGCCCTAGAGAGAAAATGAAATTTTGGTGGGTCATCAACTTTTTCTTTGTTTACATCCAGACGCTCAAACTTCATTTCCATCGTTGTTATGACTTTTAAGGCCAGGAATTACCAAATTTAATATTTTCTCATTTTCCTTGTTTGTTGACTTAAAATGTGCCATTGTCATGGGATAAAATCCTACTCAATTTCCAGAATTTTGGACTTTGGAAGTGAAGACTCGGTACGCGTTACAAATAGCTTAATGCAATATCACGAAATATTTCAAAATTTTGGCAAATTACGACTACTGCACTACTAGATCGATGTTTCATTATATTACACACATGTTTCATTCTGAAGTAATTCGGTTCGGTTAAACGTTTTACTGGTTGGCCTATAATGCGTAGTGTTAGAATTACATAGAGTCCGAATTTTTTGGAGCGAAGGATCCCGGTTTCGCAGTTGTGGCAAAGAGAATTGAATTTGAGATGTGAACTTGGACCGGTTGTGGATTTTATCGTTCTGAAAAAGTCTCAAAAAGCTGAATGCGTAGAATATTATTCAGCAGTAGCAGTGTACTCGTCAGATCTAGATACAATCGACGACCTGGATCTGATTTTGGAGAATTCAGCCTTTCGACTGTGTCTTTAAGAAGAAATTTGGAAAAGTTAAGGTTTGTGGTTACGCAAAGTAAATTAAACTAAAAGGTTGGAATTTTCTGTTCTATCTAATTGTTATTGTTTATGCTTTTTTGTGACTCCTCTGTTTCGTATTTCAGCATCAGTTACTACAGCACGATTTTCCCAGGATCAGCCAAAATGACAGCGGACACAAAATCCCAGACTCAGATGAGCCAAATCATGGATAGTTCTTCCCAGCAACCATCGTATAAAGTTTTGAATGATTTGGTCAAGTCGCCAGCAGACCAAAGAGACTTTCGAGCTTTGGAATTGGGTAATGGATTTAAAGTCGTTTTAGTCCATGACAGTGAGGCTGATAAGAGTGCTGCGGCACTCTCTGTTGCGGCAGGTAATTAATTATAAAGGTTAATTAATAGCAATCATGACGACTCACATTTTTATCATTTTTAGGGTGCATGTGCGATCCAGTCCAATTTCCTGGATTAGCTCACTTTTTGGAACATATGTTATTCTTGGGGACTGAGAAGTATCCAGATGAGAGCGGTTTCGATGCTCATTTGCATGAACACGGAGGAAGCTCAAATGCATTCACAACGTTGGATCATACACTTTACTATTTTGACGTGGCTCCTGATCACTTAATTCCTACTTTGGATCGGTGAGGGTTAAAAAATGGTTACCCTATTATTTGAAACCCGCGCATTAACATTAATTAACTTGTCCATCAGCTTTGCACAGTTCTTTATCTGCCCACTGTTCAACGAAGGATCTACTGAGCGAGAAGTAAATGCAGTGAATTCAGAACATGAGAAAAATATACCAGCGGATGGTAGAAGACTTTTTAGGATTGATCAAGTCACATCTAATCAAGATCATCCGTATTCAAAATTTTCAACTGGTAATGAGTAAATAACTCAAAGTATATTGTATTCTCTAATATGGCCCTTGACATTTAACTAAATTTAGGAAGTCGTGAATCCTTATGGGTAAAGCCACTGGCAGAATCACTGGATGTGAGGAAGGCTCTATTAGAATTTCATGATACGTACTACTCTTCAAATCTGATGGTCCTGGCAGTGATTGGGAAAGAATCCTTGGATGAACTTCAATCTATTGTGGAATCTTTGTTTTCAACTGTAGAGAATAAAAGACGAGATATGTTAATATGGCCGAAAAGTCCTTATGGAGAAGATCAGTTAAAACTTCGCATTGATGTTGTCCCTGTTGCAGATCTCAGATTGCTTAGGATAAAATTCGCAGTCCCTGATACAATCTACCCGTTTTACAAAGCGGCAGTAAGTTGTCGATAGTTTTATTTAGGCCAGATTCTTTTGGAAAATGAAATGAGCTGATGTTTTTTCCTATTTTCCTCAGCCTTCCAATTATGTGTCACACTTGGTAGGTCATGAAGGAGAAGGAAGCTTGTTGTCTCTGTTAAAGAGAAAAGGCTGGGCCAACGATCTATCTGCTGGTGTATCAGCGACAGCAAGAGGATTTAATTTATTTTCCATTGAGATCGGTCTTAGCATTGATGGCTTGGAGAATATCGAAGCGATTATTGAGCATACGTTTCAGGTAAAGAGCACTGAATGTTTTTAGAATTTATATATTTAAACAAAATCTGAATTCTGAAACCCTTAGTACTTGAAGATGCTACGTGAAGAAGAACCACCAAAGTGGATTTGGGAGGAAATTAAAGATATCAAAGCGATAAAATTCAGATTTCAGGATAAACCTACACCTGGGAAGCATGTCGTGGCTTTGGCATCAAAGTTGCATGTGAGCTTTGAAATAAATCTGTCGAGAAAAACTTAATATATATTTATTCTTTTGTGATTTTTAGAATTATCCCTTGGAAGATATTTTAACTGCAGGGAATATTCTTACAGAATTCAACCCTTCAGTCATCAAAGATATCCTTAATGCTTGCAGTCCTGAAAATTGCCGGTAATTCAGTTGTTAAATCTGAAGTATGTGAAATCTCTGATAACAATGAATCTTATTTTCGTCGTAGTATTACTACTGTTTCTAAGAAGAATGAGTCTTCGGCTAATTTGACAGAACAATGGTACGAGGCGAAATATTCAGTTAAGAAAATAGATGAAGCTGTCATTCAGGTTTGTGAGGATTTTGCTATGCTTCAAATTTTGGAATTTTAAATAACGTTATCTTTAAAAATGCTAAAATGTTTCAGAAATGGACAAATTGTTCTCGGCACGAAGAGCTTCATCTGCCTAATAAAAATGAATTTATCCCTTCGATTTTTGACCTGAAGCCTAGAGAAAATACGGTAAATTGGGCGATCATATCAAACTTGACCAGTTCCAGTAGAATGGATTTTATATTTAGACTTGATTTTACTCAGGGAATTATTCCAAAACTTCTCATCAATGCTGGCATGAATCGTGTTTGGTTTTTACAAGATAATGAATTTATGCTTCCCAAAGCTAGAATTCTCATTGAACTCTACAGGTAAGTTTTCTAACTCTGCAGAATTAGATCTGACGGTTCAGCAACTTCTAACTATTATTCTATCCTCACAGTCCACTTCCATTAGGAAACCCGACTGCGAGTGTTATGAATGAAATGATGGTGAGAATTATCACAGATACACTCACTGAAATTGTTTATCCAGCGAGTATGGCTGGACTCTCTCACAGTGTTTCTAGCACCGTTTATGGATTAGAGGTCAGTCTCATTCGGATTCGGTATCTAATTCTGATTTGAGAGCAGCAAATGTATTAATTGCTTCTTACCTTGCTGAATTGCAGATTCGTGTCAGCGGTTATGATCACAAATTGAAGCTCTTGTTGAATAAGGTCCTGGACAAATTGATTAACTTCACTGTTAAGTCAGATCGTTTCAACATTCTTAAAGATGTTTATGCAAGAGGATTGAAGAATTGGGAAGAGTCTGAGCCACGGGTGCATGCTTTATTTTTTGTGAGCAACATTTTATGTGAGAAAGATTACAACAGACAAGAGTTAATCTCAGCACTAGAAGGTAAGTCATTGTAATTGTAACTAGGTTGTAAGATTTTGCTACGAAAGTTAACTGATTACTAATGGTTTGTTCAGGTGTAACTGTCGAGAAACTTGAGCGATATGCTTCAGATTTTATTTCGCAATTACGACTAGAATGGCTATTCTGTGGAAATTTGACTTCAGTGGTTTGTTCTGAAATTTCATTCCAGAAATATGTTGAAGGGGTAATTTCGCATGTTCTATTTCCATTGTAGGAAGCCCAAGGAATTGTTGAGGAGGTGCAACAACTTTTTGAGTCAAAAGGAACTGCGCCTTTGCTACCTTGTCAGCAGAGTCGTTTGCGTTGTGTTAAACTTGCTGAAGGTTTTATCAAATTAAAAGTTTTGATTAAGTATTGATGATACTAAAATAAATATCTTCTATATACAGGATCTGATCAGGTTTTCGAACGTGACCATTTGACTCACTCCAGTTCATGCGTGGCTGTTCTGTTTCAAGATGGAGTGAAAAATACTCGGGATAATGTGGTCATTGAATTATTGGGTCAAATTGCTGAACAACCATGTTTTCAACAATTACGAACTCAAGAACAATTAGGCTACGTAGTGCACGCTGGAGTTAGAAAACTCTATGGAATTTTAGGACTCGTTGTTTTGGTCCAAAGCCACTTTCACCCAACTTATTTGGAGAGTCGTATAGATAATTTTATGCAAACTTTAAAGGTCAGCATTTTCTTCAATGATTTAAAATTGGTTTAAATTTAAAAAACAGTTTAAATTGGTTATTGATTTTGTCTTATTACAAAGGAAAAAATCACTGCGATGACTGAGGAAGAATTTTTGGTTTATCGTACTGCTCTCAAAGTCCGTAAAAGTGAAAAAGTAAAAACACTCGCTGCTCGTGCTTCTGAGCTGTGGCATGAAATTGGAATAGAAGAATTTGATTTTGATCGAAAAAATATTGAGCTCAATGAACTTGAGACGATTTCGCACCAGGATGTGATTAATTATTTTGATGTAAGATTTCTTATACTTGATGCTTATGTAAGGATAATTTAAAATTAATAGTACTTTTCTTTCAGAAATTGATTGGTCCTCCAGTGAGTAAGACAAGAGGAAGGTTGGGTGTCCACATTATTTCTCAGACAAAAGACGGTGCTGGGAAAAAGCCAGAACCAGATTGTTTCGGTCCATTTCCAGTTGACCTATCCGGAGTAAGGGAATGAATAATCAATGGCTTAAAATGCTAATTTGTGCTCACATTACTATTTTTGTTATCAGAGAAGTATTCAGCCCATTTCGGATATTTTTGAATGGAAATCTCAGCAAGCGCTTCATTCTCGCCCTAAACGAGCAATCGAAATCCCTAGACCAGATTCTAGTGTTAAAATGGAACAATAATTATTTCAGGTACGGATGAATTTTGCTCTTCATTTATTTTGGACATTACGACTTATTATTATTTGAATAAATTTCGCTTGATTTTGAACAAGATTAGTTATTTTCGATTATTACTCCCGGTTGCTTATTGCTAAATTCTCACAAAATATATAATATTGATATAAAAGGAATGTTCGTAGTCTCTGTCTCTCATAAGTTTTATAATAAACTAACTCCATTGAGCAATATCTGAGTCAATCTTTAAAGTATGGACAAAAACTTGCGCTTAGATTATCCTCTACAATAATATACTAAAACGAGTAAGGTCGGAGGTATTTCTGAGTAATTTTCTTCGCCTAACCCCAGCCGGAGGCAGTTGATGTTGAGAACTTAGCAAAATATCTAAGAAGGAAAGACCTAATAGTACTTTTATAATTATCCACATTTGTACTAAAAGCCCACAACTCTGCTACACTACAACTACAAGTAAAATCTAAAGTTTAGTAAAAATTTAAAAATTAAGTAAAATAGTACTAGTCTATTTATGTCGATTCCTGTGCTTGTGCCTGAGATTCAGGTCCCACCTCGGAGCCGATATCAAAACACTCAATCTGACTTGCTCTCCAATCAGGCATTTTGGTGTGAACACGAAAGTGAGAGATGAGGGAAGGCTTTCGTTGGAATGTACGTTTGCATGCAGAACATGAGAATAGTCTCGTCCGAAAGGCAGATTTTCTAAGAATTTTTAAATCACCGAAAGCATCTTTACAATCTGCGCAGGCTGGAGGGTCCTCAATACTGCCAGATCTCGGAGATGAGGTTATAGAATCGGGGTCTAAGTTACAGTGGCAAAACGAGCAATACTGGGGGAATTTTCCTCTGTTTAGCCCCTTTTCAGCTTTGATGAACACCACGTCATCCGTGTCTGGACTGAGATTTAGAGTTGCTCGGCGTATGGATAATCGAGTTATTCGCTTCGGTGGAAGGACATGTTGATCCTTGCTTATTCTAAAATTAAAATATCCAGAGAAAAATTAAAAACCAGTTTGGAAAAACAGAACATATACATTTTGAGATCAATAATTCGCTTACTCAAGTTTTTCTTCTGTCTTCATAGTTTCCTCATATGATTGATCACGAAAGGTACAAGCTTGATCTGGGGATGATTCGTCCTGATTGTCGTTTGTATCATTAGTCTGCTTGTGGCGAAGACTTTGGCTTTTCAGAGGCGATAAAAATTCTGGCTTCATTCCATTTTCTGAATTTCGCAAATCAGGTGACCCTCGTTTTCTCTTTCTATAAATGAAATAACAATGTCAGTCAAATGGCTAAGAATTACGGTAAATTAACCCCATTTTCTCCCATAAATATTTCTGAACAAATCCTTCAAATTAATTCATATAAGAAAACTAAATGGATGCGATACTAAAAGCAAAGACAAAGCAACGAAAATCCAGCTTACCTGGGAGATTGAGATTCTCTTTTGATGATAGCTGATTTTTTATGCTTAGATAATTCCAATGTTTCTGTATTCTCGTGAAAATTCGTAAAACTGAAAAACAAAAATAACGATCAAATTAATTTCAATTTCCTTTGAACTTAAATCAAAAGATTGACTTAATTCCATTTAAAACTTACGTTAAATTAGTTTCGTCGAGTGTTTGGTTTCCTTCATCCTGAGCAGCTCCATCAGATTCACCACCGGTTTCAGTTATCCGAGCATCTTGAATTCTAATCAAGAAAATATGAACTCAGTAAGCTCAAAAAGTTTTAATATATTAAAAAGCAATAGTAGTTACTTTGCAATTTTCCCTTGTGTTGGATCTCCATCTGTGTACGTTGGGGTCTCATTTGCAGAGTCCTCCAAGCCCACCCATAATTTTTCTCGTTTGACAGGAATAGGTACAAAAGGAGTATTAGGGTCATATGGGACTGGAACAAGTCGACCCGTGACTCGACCTCTTCGACGGGCCTTGATTTTCTCCCGTATGAATTCCACGCTGGGAGATCTGTCTCTCCGACTGTGAGAAGTCGACGGTTGAGGCTCGGGGTCAGGCTCAGGCTCATTTCCAATCCCTTGAGGAGGAGGAATCTCTTCAGTGATACTGATGTCCGAGTTGTTTTGCAATTGGGAATTCGGGTCAACTGGATCTTCTTCTGCACTCTGATATTCTTCATTCTCAGATTCGGGTTCTGATTGTTCTGATTCTGATTCAGGATGAACATCTTCAGCAGCACCCTGATTCTGATTCAGATTTGTCTCAGCCTCAAAAACGTCTTCATTGTCGGGATCAGCCTCAACGTCTTCATTGTCGGGATCAGCCTCAACGTCTTCATTATCGGGATCAGCCTCTGGGTGGTTATCCTCATCTGTCGTTGGCGAATCTTGTCCAGAAGGAAGATCTGTATCGGTTGATTCATTTCGATCAGACCCTGATTCATCTGCTTCTTGATGATCTTCTGTCTCCTCTGCATCCTCTTCAGAGGCTCGATTTAGTGGCTCAGGTTGTACTGGAGGACTAGGACGGATTGGATCATTGTTACTATTATTATCACCATTTGTACTGGCACTTGCACTTGGGTTCGGACGGTTTTCTCTTTCTCTCTGTATTCTTTCCTTGTTTAAACGCACTTCCTCTCTCCATTCTGCCATCAATTCAGGATTATCTCGTTGAAATTCCCAGTGTGTCACTTTATGCAACACAAATGAATGTATCTTCGCCCAATATCGGTGACAGTACATACATTGATATACTATCACCATCTTGAATAATGTGGTTGATTAAAAAACTGTACAAAATGTAAATGTCACTTGTCACTTAAAAATTAGGGCTTTGATCCTGGACCTGGAATCGAGACTTGGAGTTAGGTTTTCACTAGTTGTTGCGATTTGAATTCCCACAATATTTGTGTCTGAAAGTCACCAACTTGTACACGCAAAGGGTTGAGTTGAGGGTTGAGATTTTAGACACATGGATGGACGGACCACTTTCTTCAAACGTGCAACATGAGACAAGACCAAAACACAACTGCAGATTTTTCCTTATGTACTAACATATAGGGATAGGAAATCGCGCGGCTTTGCCTGTGCCTTTGTCCATGATTCAATGAAATATTTTGGACCAAATAAGTTGTCGGCGATCACATAAAAGCTACAGCAAGAAAATGATAATAATCCTAATTCCTGCCCAATTTTACAGAAAATTAATATTTGAGGATCAGTCGTATCAAATCAAAGCAAACGCATTTATACACGTCGAAACATCTCGTACTACTAGTACTTAACTTTGTTCAAGTTGTTGAAAGTAGGGAATTCAAGTGAGTTGTATTTGGGTTTCTAAACAAATTGCAATTACGCAAGGTAAATTTTTGGAATTTTCATAGGCAGAATAGCAGGAATGTCAATGTCAAAGGGATTTGTATGAGTATACTTACAATGCTGGTGGCGGCTGCGACTTACAATTGAAAGCCAAAAACACGATCACTGCAAAGTGCAAAGTATGCTAAAATTATGTTTTGCCAAAGAAACTGAGGACAGCACACCAAACCCAGGATTGAAGTATTGACTACCCATAAATGTGATTCTGTTAATTGTGATTGTCACTACTAGTAGTTTGATTGGAAACGATAATCAGGGTATTCTTCTCGTCTTAGGAAAGAACAAGAACAATAGTTAATTCTTTAACCCTAGAAGAAACACGCATTAATGTGGGCCTAGGCTCAGGATCATGGCCCATTTAGTATTCGTGTCGTATTTTCTGGAAATGTAAAGTTATAAAATAATGTTTTGTTTATTACAACGATATGGCAAAGGCAAAGTTCTCGTGTAGAGAAATGAGCTAGGGATGTTATGGACTAATTTGTCGGCTCTGACCCACCACCGACCCTTTGTCTTTACGACTTGAAAGAAACTAAAGCATTTTTAACACACACTCACGTCACGTCCCATTTTAAGTCAACAAGTGTTGGCTGGCAAGAAATAAGGAAATTGTAACCCGAGGTTCAAGGCTTTACGCTTACTAAACCCAAGAGCAAGACCAAAGACGAATATGTAGTAGAGTAGAGCCGTAGAGCTTAGGGCGTTTAAGCAAGTAATAGCCTTAACTTTGAGTCAAAATCCTCCAAAGTAAACCATAATCGTCAAATCTTACTCTTACTTGCAGTTCCCACCTGTTTTGCTTACATAAACTAAAAACTTTGGTCGCAAGCATTTCAAAAAGCTCGACTGGCAAATCTAAACAAAAGTTGACGTCACATTCTCTAAATGCTATGCTCGTTCATGGTAGTCGAGATGTCGAGACAAGAAGAAAAGTCTGTCACTCTGTCATTTGAAATGTGCTAAACAGATGAAGAATATCTGCAATGATATTTTCATTTCATATGTTGTTACGATTTGTCACTTTTCTCTCCAAGTAATATTTCCCGAGCTTCTGTCTATTCCACAAGAAAGTCATGGGTGCATGGTATTGTAAATTGTCAAAAAATAAGGGTTTCGTTTTCCCTCCCGCATTCATTAGACCCTAAAATAGCGTACTAAGTTAATAAGCCTTATTGTATGAACAACCATTAATTCTAACCCAGATTAGCACCGCCAACAACCAAAGGAAAAGGAAATGTGGAATAAGTACGTTTGATAAAAGCTAGGCAGTCTCACTTGCTTGTGCAAACTTGGCACTAACGAAAGTAAACCAATTTCAATATTAACAAAATGTCTATTTAATCAGCGAAGACGTTGGGCGTTGACCACACGTACGCTATTTGAACTAATGAAAGTTCCATGAATTAATCTATAATTTCACCAAGTTATCGTCTAAGCTTGTGCGTCTGAGATGGCCATGTATTAGTATAACTTTTTTTAAACAAGACCTAAACATTTAAGAAGAGGGATTTATCAAAATGATTAGAGTAAAATAATATAATGAGAGTGACTGTCTTGATTTTATTTTATCTCCCGAGTTCTCTTACGCTTAACACTTCAGGTTATAAATCATTTTCTCAAGCACAGACAGACATTACTGATTTGGTCGTGATTACCCATGACCCGTCTCTTGCTCCAGAAATATTAGGTAAGCATAATTTTTAACGACAATTTCATGTCTTTGCTTTTGTTTACATTACAATTTAAAACATGCAGGCTCAGTAACTTATGCTGTTCAAGATTTCTCAGCCTTTAACGTGACAGTCAGAAGGAATGAAATGTTTTGTAGTCAGAAAACTCTCTTCTTAGTCATTCAGCCACCGGATCATTCTTCCTTTTTTTACTACATGACAAAGGTTAGTAGTAGTAAAATGGTAAAAATTATTTATGTGGGTGTTTGTGACATGACTTCATATTTACAATGCAATTTATGGTCCCTTTCTAAGATTTGCTCGGCTCTAAGATGTGAGCGTGAGAAACATGAGGAGCGATGGAAACCCTACATCCTTCTTATCTATCCTAAAAATGGTTCAGTTTCCTCAAAGGCTGAATTTGAGAAGAAAATAATTAATTCCTATAATTCATCTTGCATGGAGAGTGGAAATAATTTAACCATGGACAGTAATTTTTTCATACTGTCTCCAGATTTTGAAAATACGAATGATTCGAGCAAGAGTTTAATCTTTGAACTCTACTCGATTCAGAATTTAATATTTTTGCGAGAAGTTTCAATGCATAATAAAACTCATCAATTTCAACCCTTTCAACGGAAATTGACAAGGAGGCATAATTTTATGGGTGTCAAGATTCGGGCAATAGTCCAGGTACATTTATAAAAACGTTTCGAAGTCGTGACTGTAGGAACTAATCCTATTTAATCTTCGTTAGGCTGAAACGCAATACTTTGCTACTGTCCAATTTAGGAAAATTGGAGACAAAGTAGTCATGCTTGATGGATATGATGTCCAATATTTTCATGTCATGTCTTCGTCTCTGAACTTCACGTAAAAATACTTATGAAATGAAATTCAACTCTTTGTACTTAAACAATGCATTGCCTAAATTTTCTAGCACAATCGGAGTGTTAGGAAAAGGATGGATCAAGGATACTGGGAGTGAGACTCTGAATGGGATTGGAAAACAATTATTGGATGGAGAAGGTGACATCGTCATATCACAATCAGAGTACATGATCTATCGTCTCAAAAAACTTTCCTTTCTTCAACCGCATTTTGTGACAAGGTCATGTCAATAAATTATTCCAAAATTCATGTCAAGTTGTTAACTCCTTAATTTCGAAATTTCTACAGAATTATAGCATTTTTCCAGCAACCAGTCGCAACATCAACTAGAGACATTTATATTCGATCCATTCCGAACAATGTACGCTTTGAAATTGTCTGTACTTGTCTGTTTACCACTGGCTGTCTCATAGTTATAAGTGTAGTTGGGCGAAAATTCTATCAAAGCCATGATTATTTACCAGAATATAGTATTGGAAATATATTTCATTGGGTTATTGCGGCTAATTGTCAACAAGGTAAGTAGATACGAACAATGTACGCTTTGCAATTGTCTGTACTTGTCTGTTTACCACTGGCTGTCTCATAGTTATAAGTATAGTTGGTCGAAAATTCTATCAAAGCCATGATTTGCCAGAATATAGTATTGGAAATATATTTCATTGGGTTATTGCGGCTAATTGTCAACAAGGTAAGTAGATAAGCCAGTACACAGCTCAATGGCAGATTTTAACTCTAATTTGAGACTCAACATTTAAGGATCTCACATTCATCCGACAAGAATTCCTATGAAAATCGGCGTCTTCGTCGCTTACTTATTTGGGATTCTTGTGTACATTTCTTTCTCAGCCTCTGTCGTCTCACAATTGTCCATTCCTTTCATTCCAATTAAATCCTTTGATGACATTTTGAAGAGTGGGATGAACATTTCATTGGATGGACTCACTCAGACTGCTATGGAGTTTTTGGTAGTCTAGAAATTATTATCGATTTTAATTCTGTCAACCTGTGATTGCGTTGCGTTTTAACTTCAATAGGCTAAAGCGCAAGCAGATAAACGCGTAGATTCCTCCAGAATATCAACTCCTCCAGTTCCACATGAAGACGTAGTAGGGAAAATAGCAGAAGGCCGTTTGGCGTTCTTAACTTTGGCAAATGAATTTTATTTGACACAACGAGCTCTGAATCATACGGATCGAGAACTCTGTAAGGCTATATCAAGGATTCACGTTGATCCGATTGGACTTCCGGTCTTAGCTGGGATGCTAGTTCATAAATCTTCACCAGTACTTAGAATTTTTCAAATATAAGTAAGCCAATAAGAATTTAAGAATTCTCAAGTGAACTATTTGCAAAAAAAATTTTTCTGGTAGGCAAATCCAAATGCGAGAAGTTGGCCTCTACGCGAAACTTCAGGAAGCATTCAGGTCCAAATCCATACCTAATTGTCAATACATCAAGAGTAAAAAGACAGTTTATTCTCTGGGTCTGAATGATACAATCACAGCATTTATTTTTCTCATCGTTTCCTTCTTCTTGAGTCTCGTGGCTTTGTGTTTTGAAAGAAGTTTGAGAAAAACAAGTGCAGGGTATGAACCAGATGAGGATCAAGAACCAGATCCCACTTATGTTGTAATGGTTAGAAAAGCTAAATGAGAAAAAATATATTACAAATCTAGAAGACTAATTTACATTAAAGCCTATAGGGGCATACTTGCCTATTTGTCCCTGTTTTTAATAAAATATAATTTTCCTATCATTAACATTGTCATGTCTTATCGCATAGCTGAATGACGTATTTCTGCATCGGTCCATCATGTTGATTAAATTGCACTATTTACACATGCAAGAATACTTAGGCCAAATTATCTAAATGAATTTGCCAATTTCTCAAGCAAAATGGTTTATTAATGGTGAATGCAAATATCAATAATTAGACCAGAACACTCAGTCGAATTGCTACTAAACTTTTTTATAATTAGTAGATAAGTCATAAGCTCTATAAGCGCATTGGCCTGTCCAGTTGAAACTATGGAGTATATCTAATATCTTTCTTTTCTTAATAGCACCCTTGAGTTCATTGATTCTCTTCAAAATGAGAAGTTTGATTTCCTGGTTTGTGATTTTATTTTCACAGAAAATTTGCCTAGGCCAAGGTAGTTCAATCTCACAATTTGATTTTCTTTATTACTCGTTCAAAAGATTATTTGGATACTTTTATTTTCACTGAGGAAAAGGAAAATGTTTCATTTGATTATCCTGAGCTGTTTGATGGTAAAGATTGAAAGCAACAATTTCTCATTTATTGTTTCATAATTTATTACTATAGAGTACGATACTTTCAAGCAGATACTCAGAACAAACCGAATTTGGTAGCTTTGGCTCTGCACAAATCTCAAGATTTCCAAGGGTTTGAAAATCAGTCTGGCATTTTCTGCAGTATAAATAGTCACACAATTATAATCTACCCTTCTAACACATCTACATTTTTTTCATCGCTCGGAGAGGTGACGATTTGATTTGGCCATGGAACCTTATTGATTTACTCTTCTGTGGTACTTCGGCCAAGCGCTAATTCCTAATGAAATTTTCTAATTCCAGATTTGCACACTCATTTCAAAGTGTCCAAATTACCTTGCTAAATGGAAACGATCCTGGAGGCCTTATGTATTTTTTATTTGGCCGAAATTCATTACGTCTGAAGAAGATTTTCAAACCGAAATTGTTCAGGCGTACACATCCATTTGCATTAAATCTAGTACTAAATTTTTACTGGACAATTTCTAATTCCAGATTTGCACACTCATTTCAAAGTGTCCAAATTACCTTGCTAAATGGAAACGATCCTGGAGGCCTTATGTATTTTTTATTTGGCCGAAACTCATTACGTCTGAAGAAGATTTTCAAACCGAAATTGTTCAGGCGTACACATCCATTTGCATGAAATCTAGTACTAGATTTTTACTGGACACTGAAATTTACGTGCTAGCTCGTTACAATAAGGAAACTTTGTCCCCAGTTTTGTACGAATTGTATTCAATCCAGAACATTACAATTTTTCGAAAAATATATGGAGCAGCGATTTTCCAATCAATCCAAAGAACCGTGAAACGAAGAAAAAATTTTCAGGGTGTTAAATTACGCACACTTGGTTGGGTGGGTTAATTAAATGTTTCATATTATGCATAGATGAAATTGTCTTTTTTTTACTTCTGATAGCATAGGGTGGGCTATGCTGCTGCATTGGATTTCAAAGAAGTCGATGGAGAACTTGTCATTAGCGGTGGATACAACATTGGCTATTTCGAGGCAATGGGCCAGTCATTAAATATGGGGTAAAATCAATTTTCATTGTAACGAATATGTTTGCTGAAATTTTGGGTCTTCCAGTTCGACCGGGATCAAAACAAAAAGTTTCGGTGTAATAACAAAACTTGCTAATGGATCGGTTGGTGGAAGTGGAGCTCAATTGTTGAATGATGAGGCGGACGTTTCTGTCATGCACTCTGAATATATTCTGTATAGGGCAGCCCAACTTTCTTTTCTTCATCCGCATTATGTAGACCAAGTGTGCATCGGATTGGGTGTTTAAATGCATGCTTAGTAGAAATAATTTAACTTATTCTCGGTTTCTCCTTAGAGTTACGGCATTTTTTAAACAGCCAACCCCAACTTCTGTTCGGGACATTTATGTTGGATACATTAAGACGGATCTACGCATAGCCATGGTCTGTGCTTGGATATTTGTAATCGTTAGCCTTGGGGTAATCAGCTTGGTACAAAAATGGTATTTTGGAGAAGACGATACTTCATATGACGGTAGCCTTCTAAATGCTATTATCTGGGGATTTACAGCGTTTTGTCAACAAGGTCAGAAGTCAGAATACTACAAGTTCAGGATTGGCCTAGAGCATTAGGAATTATTTTTTCTCATAATTTCAGGATCCCATGTTCAACCGTCCAGTATCTCAATGAAAATTGGAGTCATAGTTGTTTTATTCTTCAGTCTTATAATTTACATTGGATTCTCAGCTTCTGTCGTTTCCCAATTATCCGTCCCCGTAATCCCAATCAAATCATTTGATGATATTTTGAAAAGTGATTTGACGATTTACACTGATAACATGACTCAATCCGCTAAAGAATATGTGGTGAGTTTTATTTTGAATTTACTAAATGCTGTAAAATTGCCCATCGTATTCATTGAAGGACAATGCTGTTGCGAATGGTGT
>WJEZ01001848.1:0-15509 GCA_009869925.1 Thalassaphorura encarpata
ACTCTTATCTCAAAGGCAAATTGCATTGCATATTGAACCAAGCATTGTATTATTTGCGTTTGCACAACTGGTTTGCAAGTTTGATACGAGAAATCGATAAACCCGTTAAAAGAACATGAAATCTTATGAGACATTGTGTGGAGGGAATTTAGTATTGAGGAGATCAAAATTTGGTCATGTCTTGCCAAAAGATCAAAAAGTGAATGCATTATGTATAGGCTATTATTATTTATTTATATTATTAACATGGATGGGGATTGCAGTTGAACTTTTAGGGAAAATGGTAGAAAACTAAAATCCTGTTTTGTTGAGAAATAAATTTTATCACTCATTTAGAATTCGTTGATTTAAGTTAACGTTATGCTGATATTCTTGTAAATCAATTTTTTAACTAATTCAACCCATTTTAAATTGAGTTTTCTGTTCTTACCAAATTATTTTTGGTCTTACTAAGAAGATTGGAGTTGAGTTAATGATTGTTCTTTTAAATTGAAAATAGAGTAGGACAGAATGAGAGAGTCCATTAGTCAAAATGACAAATCCATATGTAAACATAGGAGGGGAAGGAACGAGGAGGATATTCATAGATGTGCTCTGCGTTGTATTGTGTAATCACATTTCGCCTTTCATCAAAAGAACTGACTTCGTTTCGTAGTACATAACTGGACATTGACTGAGTAAAATTACCAGCATGGAGTAAATGACAAGAGAAAGCAGCAGTCATCAAATATCTATGACCATATTCATAAAACGTGCAAATGTAAATGCCAAGCCCAATGTCAGACCATGGGCATCCCATTAATTTTCATTCTATTTAATGTAAACCAAAACATAAATCCACTCCCTGTCTTGCACATACTGCTAAACAATCTAAATCCAAAGGCTTCCTTTTGTTCTCTCATCTCATCGATAGGATTGGATTTTATAATAATACTCTTGGCATTGCTATAAGCATGGATGTACATAGATTGAAGTGGACAAGGACGGTTCGGTTGGTCATATTTGACTTGTACGGCTTTTTGCATCCAAGAGTATAATTTAAGTGGACAAGGGTATGCACACATTGTTGACTTGGTTTTGTATTATTTGTTCCTATCGAGGGTCAAAGTGGTTTGCTTTGCATCCGTTTTTGGTTCGTTGAGAATCATTTCATTTGTTGAAATTAATAGTAATGGTTTGAGTTTGATAATTAAATCAAGTCGGGTGCAATTTTGATTTGTAGAATTAGGCGACTTGCTTACAATCAAGTTGATTAAGTTGTCCGGCAAGGCGGCGACCGGTCGGCTATTGTATTACACATTTCTCAGATTTTATGAGTCATTGGCGGCAGAGTTGTACTTGACAGACTTCTAGTTTAATAATCACATAATCATAGGGAAATACTTTGAAAGTCCCAAGGTAAAATGATCAAATTATGACTTGGTCGGTTTCCTCATTAAACGGATTGACGTTGGTTCGTTGAGGCAGCCTGTGTTTTAACTATAGCTTCTTTGGTGGGCTTTCTCTTCTTGGTATGAACCAGAAGATGTTTAAAGATGTTGAGAGATAATTGCACCTTGGTTGGGTTGGGTTATATGTATTATTTACCTGTTAAATGCGGCTTGTTAAAGAGGTTGTCTTCTCGTCTTCTTCATGCTACAAAGGAAAGGAGTTGATTTTTTTCTGTCTCTCTTCAATTTTTACCCACTTACTTTGAAGTGGGGAAGAATGAAGAAGAAGCTCTGGCTGATGCATGCATGTTGTGCTCTGCTGTGACTCAAGAAATCAATTCAAATTGTTAGGCGGCTGATGGCTAACTAGTAACTTCGCACCTCAATAGGTAGTTGAGCGATTGTTAGCAACGAGCCGCCGTCTTGCTGCCGATTGTGAAAGGAATAATGCGCTTCATTATTAAAATCCACACAAGAAATTAAAGGTGGTTGGGTTTTTTGGTTGAAGAGAATAAAATGCTTCCTTCTCATACGTTTGGGCCTATGGAGGAAGGGAATTTATGAAACCCGTTCGTGCAGTGCTCTGTTCAATACAGATAAGTACGTACGTACGACTGGAGAGATAGGATAATGTAATAATGATTTGACGACCGAGTCAAACACACCTCCTTTACTTTAGCATGCCTTGGCCTTTTTTATTCTTCTTCCCAGCTTCTCCTCATTGTCTCCTTTGGTTTGCAAAGATGCCGACATTTGCTTAACATTTGCTCTGGTAGATTATCCACTTGGGAAGAATACATGGGGGGTAGGTAGGAAAGGTAAGGTAAGGTGCAGTTTACGACACTGCTACTCTAGGGCGCAGATTGGCATGGCATGGCATGGCATCATGTACTGATTTTAAAATGGGTTTATTTTATTAGAAACGACGGTTGGGAAGAATAGGTAATTAAAAATTTTAACGCTCAAGAATTGACGGATTTGTTGTTTATTTTTTTGTCTTCCTCTGTTTATTTCTCATTGGCCAATGGAATTTTTCATTTTTATTTTATGCACATGAGAGGGACAACCATGAATAATTTGTGGCAAATAAAAGAAACGAATGGTCTGACATGGTAGGGCAGGCAGACCTCCGGATATAACATAAGACGATATTTTATATTTATGACTGTGAGTGAATGAGTGACGTTAATGGGAATCCATTGTTATTAAATGGAGGAAGAGAGAAATATTGAATTTCTTGTTTGTTTAAATGAACGCTGGGAAGAAGTTAGGTTAGGGCAGGAGAGACTAGTAAAGGGCTCCTTTCTTCTTTTTTTTTGTATTTTTAGGTGAAACTTTGGAAAGGAAAAGAAAAGGGCGTATTATTGTCCTCAGGAAAATCATCAATTATTGTCAATACATTTTGGGCTGGACAGCAGCGGCCCGGTTGTCACTTTGGAGCGGAGCGTTTTAGTTTCCGATATTACAGAGAAAGTACAATGGACAACAAGATTTTCTTTGTGTTGGAATGTATCCAAGAACTTTGAACAAAACAACAACGCAAAGGGTCACATCGGGTTTAGTTTACCGAGTAGTGTCCCGTTCCGTTGAAGAATGAGAGGTATTTCTTCACAGATTTTGGTTGTATGGTATGTTTAGTTGGGATAGGGCGGTTACGTTAGAGGAGGTCAAGGAATTAGGTGAGCATTGTTTGTTTTATTGGAAAACTTCCTTTTATTCTCCAAGTTTCGGGTTCGTTTCGGACTCTCAAATTCATTCCGGTCCATTATGTTCAATTCTTGGACTCGACTACTATGGGAAATGTGTCATATTATTATAATCATTGTACTGAAAAGGATAATCTACAAGGTACAATCAAAAAATCCTTGCTTAGCTTAGCACACAGATGTAGTACGATCCAAACTATGCTGTGGCTTGGGCATCGGTTAGGTCGGGTGTCGGGTAGGTTGGACTTTGGATAACATACCTTGTTGCACATTGTTTGTTCTGAATTGAAAAAGGAAATGCCGAGGCTTTCCGGACTTCCCAGTACTAATATTTCTTTCTTGCATTGCATTGTAGGCTAAGAAATTGTAATGATAAACTTCGGAGTTTAACGGGTGGTCACGGGGAATTATTCTTCGTTACGAAATTTTCTTTAGTTTATGAGTTAACAAGAGTGAGAAAATATTTGACTGTTTTGAAAATCTTTGGTAATATGAAGGGATGACGGAAGGGTAGGCAAGAAGACGGAATCTTTCAGCTCATCATTTTGATTAGATTGACAGGGGTTAAGAATCCTAATAGGCTCATAAGAAAACCACAGAAATTTTTGACGGACAGCACAAGCAGGATTTTACCTAGTTCCTTGACAGGTTTACCCCCCGATTTCATGGACCCTTTCACCTTGTGTGCTCTTATTTACTGACAAGGGATCAACCCATCAACCCTACTTTTAAAATGACGTCCTTGGAAAATGCTTCGAATTCCGCTTCAAAAAATTGTATTAATTTAGAAGTCAGATAGTTTTTCAAAAATTAATACAAATATTTCAAGTCCTCATTCAAATGCCTAAAATGTTGAAGCCTGTTGTGTAAATAAAACTTTTTAGTAAAAAAAATGAAGACATCATCATCCAGAATGCAGGGAGGTCTAAACCAAACCACATAAATTTTGTAGAACAAATCGATCTGGTGAGAAATCTGTGGTTATCATTACCACGCTTGCACATCTGCTCGTCTTGTTTTGGGTTGAATTGCTCCTACTTATGATTGTGAGGTTTCAGTCCGACGTACTGCCAGAAACCGCAATTTTCTGCACATTGGTTTATTATTAAGACATTCCAATTCGTGCCTTCAGTTGGGTCGTTCGGCCGAAGAAAATACTCTGACTTAAATTTTTTATTTTATTGTAATTCTAACTTTTAAATAACTATGAAAAAGATTTTAATGCCACCCATAGGGGAGAATAACTTTTCTGACAATAATGCTTGAGAGGTGACTTGCTTGATTCTTCAGCATGACCCAGCAGGTGGATTCCCTGATCCGGTCATTCCTGGACATTAGATGAAAAAAAAAAACTTGACTATTGACAGAAACAATAATGTTCCTAGACTTCCCTTCATAATTAAGCATGGAAAAGGGGTGTAGGATCGGCTCTTGCTCTTCTGATGAAGTGTCTGGGCGGGCGAATTCTCCCACTCCTCCATTTCATTCCAAGACACGGCAGGCACTAGCACCCTCACCTCACCACTGTTGTAGCCTTAACTCACCTCCCCTCACCTGATGAGAATATTAACGAGGATAATTATGAATTAATCATGTGTGAAAGGTCTCGCTTTGTCTTTTATTAGTGGGTCTCCCTCAGACAAAACGACATGTTACAAGAGTTCAGTCCCTTGTTTATGAACAAGACACCCTCCGTGCCTTCAGCTCAGACATGTAGAGTTTTTATATGATGGAAGTCGGAAAATCCGACAATGAATTGTTGGAATTTTGAAAGACTTGGTAATTTAGTTGATGAAATTTGATTAAATATGAATATTCAACCCAACCCTCGAAACATTTGCTGATGAGAGAGCTAACCATTTTGGAAACCTGTCAGGCACATTTAGTCAAAAATACCTGGATTTGGCATTCCAATCAAAAGAACTGCCTCATTGTCTTCCAACCCCTTTTTTCCAATTTATTATATCAGGTGTGATGTAAGGGTAGTGAGTGAAGGTAGGGAGGGAGGGGATTGTAGCATGTAATCTGGAAATATGAACATAAAGCTTCTTCAAGTTTGTAAATGAAAATGACGGGTATGATGGTGAAGATACCCTTCCCACTTTTTCCACTTCACTTTACATAACAGACCATAACTAGGCAGGTAAAATGCATCTCTAATTTACTTTTTTCTACTCACAACCTCATCCATCCATCCACTTCATCCCTGTCAAAAAAATTAAATGGAAGTAAATATTATACAAGGATTGGATGTTGCAGGAAATAGAATACTTCACTCTCAGTTGGGTACTTGACTGTGTGAGTGTGTAATGTAACCAATTATTAACCATCTTTGTCCAAATTCTAAAATGACGAAACAAAGTGGTTGGGTAAGAGAAAAAAAATTCTTCACCCCTATCATTAGCATTATACACGCTAGCTAAGCTAACCCAGTCAGCCAGCCTCGGGTTCTATTAACACTTTGAACTCGGGAATGTTGTATTGTATTTTTGAAGTTTGAATGAAAATAGACACTAACTTATGGCGAAGGGGTTCATCGAAGGGAACTGTATGGTTCACTCAAGCTCAGCATGTACGAACTAAGGTTCATATGGGTGAGCTAAAAACTTTCTCCCCTTGTTTAATCAGGTATTCTCACTTGAATGCAATGCATGCTCAAACACTTCACACTTTTCAACTCCTCCCGGGGTTCTTGTTCTTATTTTAAAAAAAAATCACATTCCAGAATAAATTAAAAATGGGCTGGCTTTGAGAGGGATGAATTTGCTTTTTAATTATTGTTTTCAAAATATTGAGTTTTTATCTTGAGTTATTTAAGCTTATGCTGATCATATCGAGAAATAAAGTAGCGCAGGGTCAACGATGTTGTGTAGGATTAGATTCATGTTTATCCTCAAGACCGAGGACCGAATGGTTTGTATTGAAAATAAATAAGACGACAATAGGACAGAGAAGCAAGCCCTAAGCCCCGCGACAAAAGAAATGATGGGAAGACACGATCTCAAGTTTTGATTTGATATTGCATTGCGTGAATTGAGAGCGAGCGGTGATGCAGTGCGGATGTTTTCTACCCGTCTGTCTCATCTGTCGTACGCTCATGCTTATGTCATTTTGTAATGCATGCATATCCTGATACATAATACCGGGTTAGATTGAATGTTGTGGCAATGGTTGACTCTGACTATTTTTTTTATTTGTAAGGTGAGGTGAGGTAGGAGAGGAAGGGTTATGTGTATGTCATGGCGTTCCGTGAGTAGAAGAAGGAAGGGTTGGTATTGATAAGGGGCTTTGTGATCCGATCTGTGATCTGAATTCTGATCCTCTTCCCCTCTCTTCAATCTTCTCATCTTGTTGCACTTCCATCCTTGGAATGGGGATGATAGAGATAGATGACTATTGAAAGTGAGTGTCAAGTTGCCACTTGAGTTTTTCGACAAAAGAAAATGATGAAGAGTTCTCTTGTTTTCTCCCGCATGCATGCGATATTCAGACAATTGGAAAAAGAAGAAAGAAAGGAATATCAATATAATCAGACATCAAAATATTCTGTACAAACTATTACAATATACAACTGACATTTTCTCTGTTGTAAAATTGCATTTCTTACAGAATGCTCTTCTAGTTAGTTGACTCCGCTCTCTTAGCAATTTCAAGACGTGACTGTTAGCCCGGACCCGGAGTCAGGTCTGTCAGGGAAAAAATTTCTCCCTTAATTACGAAGAATGACTTGTAACAAAGGACGGGGCAGGGATTTAGTGCCGTGGTGAGAAAAAATTAACTGGGCTTAATTTGAAAGTCACAGTCAGTTTCTGCTCTACGTTTTTCATTCCAAATTCGTCATACGGCACCAGTGAATTTAAATAAAATTTTTATGTCTGTGACACGGGCATTGAACCACAGTCGTAATGTTTTTGTTATTGAGATTTGTCATTTTTAATTTATCACCGTCTAGAACTTAGCACTGCGTTGTTTTTATTAAAAGCTGCCGAACGCGTCAATAGATAAGAAATGTGATCTGTCACAGCGATTAGTAGGTTCTCAAGATGATGCTGAGTTGACAAGAGTCATAACTCGTAAATATTATTGTTGAGATATGTAATTTGAAAGGCGTGAAGACGGACAGACGGTCGAATCTGATATTTTAATTTGGCATGGTACTTATTGCATCATACCGTGTCGCCTTGCAAAACGTCAATATTAGAATCCAAGTCCTGACTGCTACTTCGTAAAAATGAAGAAAGCAGGAGAAAGCGAATAAAAATCTTTTAGCTTTGGAGCTGCAGTGGTATGCGTCAGATTTATTTTAAGATGTGTCACCGCTAGACTCGGCTCCTCTTTCTTATCAAGTGTGTAATTTATTGTCGTTTATTCAGTAGACATCAATTTTTATGTCGGGTCTTTAATTGTCTAGTCAAGGGAAGGAGAAAAGAATCTCTTGGCTTCGCCTCAAGGCCGCGTCTGTAGTAACTTACAAACAGCGGGCGGCGTCTTGTCTCACTAATCAATCAATTACCCTTTGAAATTCCTCTGTTTTTACTATCTGTTGACAAATTTAATGCAGCCTCATGTACCAACGTGGAAATAGCTAAAATTTACGATATTTTTTAATGTCGTCCTATTTTTATGCCGATGGTGCTGTGCTCTGATTTAAGAATATTTTGGAAGACTAACACGAATAATGTGAACCTCACGCCCTTATTTTCACGTCCGTCCGCTGCTTGTTGGTTCCATGTGTTTATGGGGTTAGCCCTAAGGGGATCCAGGAAGGCAGAGTAGAGTGAGTTTTTGAATCCGTGCTTGCATGTTGCATGATTTGAAGTTGTAAGGGGTAAAAAAGTCCTTCATTCTCGTTTGATAATTTTTGTCTTGGAAGGAAGGCAGGTAAAGGTAAAATCATTCATCCCGCCTTGCCTGCCTGCCTAGTTGTTAGTTTCATGATGAGACTCTCGTTTGTTTCTCGTTTCAACCAGCCAGCCAGCCAAGGGTTCATCATTTCTGTTCATGTTGGAGTTGGAAGGAGTCAGTCGTCTCATGCAGAGAAAACAATGAGCTCACTGTCCTTGAAGAAGATTCAACGCCATGGCTAGAGAACTCGGAGTTTTTATTTTGTAATGGGTCTGGGAATGTAAATGCGTGCCTCTGTAAGATCTTCCCAATGTAAGAATAGCTAGGGTGTCCCGGTGGGTTTAGAATACAGGGTGTTTTCTTGTTTTTTGATTACCCGCTGAGATTATTTTATTGTACCACCCTTCACGGACTTAATGGCAAAGGCTAAGATTGTAAAAGTTTAACTAGTCCCAACAAAACTATTAAATTTTAATTCATAAATTAATATTCTCTATCAAAAAGAGTCAGGGATCGGTTCTGGTTAGGAAAACTGATCGAATTGTTTTAGCTTGGAATTTCTTGTGTGACAACGTTAATCGTGAAATCTTATTAAAAAGTGAATTTCGAGGTTTTAACACCGAATTCTTGTACCTTTGAGCTCCAGGCAGAAAGAACTATGCACTGTGGCGTTGGTGGTTGGTAGTTTTTCTTTGATTCATTCAAACCTTGATTTTTAGTCACTCATCTTGTGTCCTATTGTGTCTCGTGTCGCGGTTCGTAATCCAGGACCTTCAAATTCATTCTCATTCTCATCTCAAAAGCCCATTCATTTCTTTTCCCTTCCTTCCTTTGCATTCATTCACTCATCCAACAGTTCTTTTTTAAGGGCATGGACTCTACAAAATCCCTACAAATCTTTATGCAATCCACTAAGAATTTCACACTCTACTCTCTAAGAATTCAATTTTGAGGAATGAAACAGTAGCAGAGCAGAATGAAATGGTTGGGAGTCCCCTATGGTGTCTCCTCTTTTACTTCACTCAAGTGGGTATTATTGCAGAGTAACATCCCATGCGGTTTTTATGCATGCATAGTTGACTGGGCATTATTATTCTTAAACTTCTTAAAGGCTTAGGAGGAGGAATTCCAGGTTACTTTGCATTTCATTTATTTAAATCGTAATTTCATCCGAGTCATCCTGCTCCTCCGAGCAGCTTCTTCCTCTATTGTCACCCTGGTCAAAAACTTTAGTTGGCAACCCTAGCTAGCTCTCTTCTAAGATGTGTATGTATGTGTGTGTGATGTAGAATTTTCACTTGGGCCAAACCAAATGAATTTAAAATGTAATCGTGAATGATTTGGGAGAGAGAGGTAGATGAAATGATTTCGCAGTGGGCGGGTTCATTTCGTGATGTGACATTGACATTTATTCCGAATTCTATAATGCTTGCCAACCATCGCATTTCATTTACATTCATGGTGACTTTATTTCAGAATGAAAATGTTCTTTCTCTCGTTTGATGATTCTCATCGTCTGTCCCTTTCTTCCATCCTAAAAGATTATTACATTTTTACCTTAGAGGTTCGGGAGTCATAATGTTAAATTTAATTTCCGCTTCCCTCCAATTCTCAGAGGTTTGTGAATTTTTTTCATTATACTACGCGTGAGTTTAGTGCGAGAAAAGGGTTGTATGTATTCACGGGTCGAACAAAAGGTATAAAGCTGCTGCGTCGCTTCGACAAGGCAGGCACGGCACGTTTTCTCATAAATTCTCAATTGTAATGGAATTTTATCTATTTATCTACAATCTCATTAATTCGGAGGATATGATGGAAATAAGATTTAGGCATGGCAATGGGAAGGCAAAAAGACTTGACTTGACGCTTTGCCTTGGCTGGCGTACACGAGGATGGCGTGTATACGTCCAAGCCAATGTTGCTAACGTGTAATGTATTGTATCGCGGTGTGAGCCAGTCGACAGCTCAAACATAAATTATGTCCATGTAATTCGCGACAGGTAATAAATAAATAATATAATGCTTTGTTGGTGTTGGGGGCTTTTTGTCCGTCTAATGCTTAGGTGAAAAATGGTCTATTCAGGAGAAAAAAGGTAAAGAAATTTTTTCGAAAGATAGACTAACACGTCTTTGGAGTTTGAATGTGTGTTTCGGGCAGAGGATACAATTTATTCCGGTGAACCTGTGTGTTGTACAGAAAAATCCAGTCTTTCCCATATATATAATATATTATACAACATTAATATATGTTTTTTAACGTTTGGGATTTTTACAAGGAACAAATAAGATGACGAGGTGGAAGATTTATTGTCGGAAACGCTGGTTCAAGTTAATTAGGAAATGTTAAGAGAGGGAAAGGGTAGAAGTAAAAGTTTCATTTTGGACCAGGGCTTGGGTGTTGTGAGTTAAAAATGCTAGAAGTTTGGATTTCAATGCTTGACTTGGAAATAATGAAGAGGCAGTGAGGGAGGAGAATTGGATCTAATAATAATTATTTTGAATAGGACCGCTTGGTAATTTTCAATATATTTTATTTTTCACCTCATCATCATCACGATTATCATTCTCGTTGGTTGGTTCCCAGCCAAAGCCGACGACTCGGATTCGGTCTCCTTGATTTGGGTAGTTGACGCTGACGCTTTGCTTCTGCTGCGGCAGAATTTCATTCGGAGGAACTCTATTGTTGTTTTCCATATTCTTCCGCTCTCCTCTTGAGTAGAGCCTTCAAGTCACCCTCATCAAGCCCTTGAGACTCTTCAGACCGTGAACAAATTCAGGTGGAATGCATACAGAACAGAGCCGGACGGGAGCTTGAGAAAGAAATGACCCGTCATTCTGAGTTAACAAAATCAGAGTTTTTTTTGCGTGAATAAAATTGGTGCGTTGAGGATTACTCTGGGTTTGTATTTTCTGTTTTTTGGAACAGTTTTCCTGGGCTGATGCGTATTATTGAAATACAACGAATCTGACCATTTTGACCGCAAATATCGAAGTTTTTAAACATTATGGATAAGATTTTCCAAAGTGATCCAATTTTGAATGAACTGACTGGTTAGTTCGTTGCGTTGTGTTGTTTGAGTCGCTGAAAAGGAATGCAGGGTCTGAGTTGTTTTTTATGCTCGGATTGAAGAGGCAGTGAAAGAAACGAGATCTCAAGTCATACTTATTTTTTTTGTCGTCGTGAAGCATGGGTAGTTAAGGTGTAGAAAAATCGTGTGAAGTTAAAAGGACTCCTCGGACTAGTCTTGCTGGAAGGGACTTGTGAGGGAAGGAAAGATTAGCCCATAAATAATCAGGTGAAAACGGGCTTTTAGGAAGGACTTCTCCACCTGCTTAACTCTTTTGCTGCCTTACCTTAAAGAACCATCTTTCTTTACCTTAAGGAATAAAAAGACAGACAGACAGACAAGAGGAGTTAGGTGAGGTGAGCGTGATCAGGAATAATGTTAAGAGAAATAAATGAGGGCCCGAGTGCGTGATTCTTCTCGCCGAAGGAATGGTAAAATAATATGTAAAGCAAGTCTTAATGGTAATAGTTAAGCTCTCATCGGAAATATTAGGGTTCATTCTTTTAAAACCAGCCTAACTCTTCTTCTTTCTCTAACATTATTTGTGGCAAAGTCGTGCACTCCGACTTGTAGAAAGTAGAGTTGAAAAAGGAATTTTCAACCTTGTTGCTTGAACCTCTAATGAGATAAAATTTACACTAATAGTGGGAACTGCGTGCATGCATACAAGCATGCTTGACTTGTCCATGTATGTGTATGTGTAATAAATAACTATAATAGAAAATAGTGTGTTTGGGGGCGGGGAGACCTGAGAGGGAATTATGTCCTTAATATCTCTCTGATTATGATCACTCTTAGTTTTGCGTGCTATAAGATAGTTTTCATAAAATTACTCAGCCTTGTATTCCACTGCATTGCAATACAGATTTGGTTTCAGCGGCCCTGAGCCAGTGAAAAGAAACAATTAAGCGGGTACTTTATTTAGCTTGATTGGCTAATAACCTGGTAGCACTATTACCTAATTATCCAACAACAAACAGTTGGCACAAGTAAAACAGTTTTCAGAATTTCATGACGGTAGGAACCTTTGGCATAATTTGTTTGAAACTGCAGTTAATAGATTTGCGGCACGTCAACTATCAAGAAACAAGTTTTAAAATGACGCTTTGTTTTGCGGCAAACCAAGCGGTGGCGGCTCCTGGCTGCAAAATAATGATGAGAGGATAAATAGAAAACTTATTAGTTCATCTTGTTCTTTCTCCACATGCTGCTCATCATTTTAACCAAAAAGATGTAGACAGGCAGGAGATTTTGAAGGGGCGAGCGAGCTAGGGATTATTAACCGAAGGGTCTCATTTTGAAAGAAACAATGGGGTAGTAGATTGTTAAGGTGTCGTGAATGATCATGATCGTCATCTTCATCCCTTCGGCCCAATGAAGCAAACAGGTGAGATGAGATGAGTTGGCGGGCCTGAGCCTGAAGTTCTTTTTCTTCTTTGATTGGGATGGATGTATTTATCCATCCTTGTTATAAATGCTAAGATGGCATATTTTGTAGCTGGTGTGGATAGAGATGCCTTCTGGTGAAGGATTAAAGGCGAGGCTGGCTAGATTGTATTTATTACCTATCCTTGTCTCCCTACTAGCCCTACCTTCCTACCTGTTATTTTTCCTGGCGTTTCTTTTCACCTTTGAAAACAAGGTCGGTTAAGGTGGTTATGAGGTGGGCAGAAGAGGCTGAGGGTAAGGATGAGGTTAGTTGAAAAAATAGGTAATCATAGACCTGGTTCTTCTTCTGACTGACCGAAAACTGGACTTGATAGAACCTTCTTGCAAGTCCAGCTTATCAGATAAGAAAAGAAAAGGATACTCTCAACCTGGCTGGCTGGCTGGACAGGATGAAGAAGGTTTTGCGGGAGAGAATTGATGGATCGGTACGGTTATTACGTACTAGTTGGAACAGAAGGTAAAAAAAAGTCGTAATCCTTTTTTGCAGGGACGACTCATCCTATTGTTGTTGTTTTTTTTTGTTGAGTCAACTCTTACTTTCATTGCCAGCAAAAATATTTTCTCTGACTCCATCTGTCTATGTGAAATGAAAGCTGTAAGGGATGAAAAGCAAAGGGCCCAAGGGCTCGGCTCATTATAATTCGCATACTGAGGAGGTATGAACTGTTGTTGGGAATGAAATATTTATTGTTATATGCCAAACACCTGCAGCTCCACCTAATTTGTAGTTACTGGGATGGGCGAAATGTTAAAAAGCTATGAATCAAATTTCTGGGATTGGACTTGTGTTTTTATTGCTTTAGATTAGATTTGGATTACTGTTCTCAGAAAGGCTAGCAAGCAGGATGCAGAAAAACTGTTGACAGGAGAAGATTTTTGAATGAGAGTGTGATTGCTTTATGGTTTTAAATTGTTGACCTGTGGTGTGCAGTGCAGTGCAACTGATGGTCAATGCGCCATAATGGTTGATTGCAATATGCAGTAAATTGCAAAATTGCCAATAGGCAACCCAAGAATTTGCCTCGTTATGGGAAACTTGCAAAATAGGAAGGCATTACGATAAAGAAGAATAATTTATGACCGTATGGAATGATTTCATTTAAATGAAAAGATAAAATTCATCTCATATATCTGCTGCTGTTGTGACTTTAAAAAGATGTGCAAACGGTGGTTCATTCATTTCGTTTTTTACGGTTTGAGAGATAGGATATTTATTTCATGGTTCATCCTATGGAAAATTCGAATCACATTAGTTTCATGACATTGCACATGTACACTTCCTTGCTCTATTGGGAAGGGTTGAGTCCGTTTGCCTTTCTTCATTTTATTGACAGATGTAATGGTCCATCTTGAACGGGTTCCTAGCTCCGATTTGTAAGGTAGAAGAGAGATTCTCTACAAATCTAAGGAATCCCTCGTTTCCTTGTCAAAAAGNTGACATTGCACATGTACACTTCCTTGCTCTATTGGGAAGGGTTGAGTCCGTTTGCCTTTCTTCATTTTATTGACAGATGTAATGGTCCATCTTGAACGGGTTCCTAGCTTCGATTTGTAAGGTAGAAGAGAGATTCTCTACAAATCTAAGGAATCCCTCGTTTCCTTGTCAAAAAGGAATGGAAGCGAATGGATTTCTTTTCCTTTTTCAATTCATCTGAAAGAATCTAAGATATTTGGAGAATTATTTGTCTCTTATCCACTTTCTCAGAGTATTCCCACATGTGTACATTGAGGGTTGGTCGGTCGATCCGTCAGTCGGACGGAAGGAACTAGATGTGATTGGTCACAAAGAATTTGCCGTCGGTCCGGTTCACTCGACTTGATGATTTTATTATTGTAGTGTATTCCGGGGCTGGACTTTTTTTTCTTGGAGTGACATTATTGCAGCAGCTGAATGTGATGCGGAGGACTTGACCATTTATTTTCTCATTTCTGGCTGAGTCCTTTCCTTTGGTTGGTATTTCCTTAATAAAAGTAGAATTCTGCAGGTTGTACGTATTTTGTAGAATTTCGGACATTTGAACCGAACAAAGAATGTCGCGATATTGGAATTGTATTCGCCTTTCCCGATAATCGTGGTCAATCTGAGCGTAGTTTCTTTTTTACAAATCAAAATTCTTCAAAATTCAATAATTCTAGTAGACTAGAGATTATTTTATATTACCAACCGCTGTCAATTTATGCATGATGTTAGTTGAGTTTAGATCGTGTCAAATGAATGGAAGAGGATGACTCTGTTATTATTTTTATTATTATTTATTAATCTCGCCGAGGCTATTAATATTTGTCACGTTTTGGCTTCAACTTCAACGCAAGACCTGACCTGGCTGCTGCACACTGGTAGATCATTAAAATTTTGCCATGCACGACATAGGGACAAACAGGCACACGTAGAGGAGTGCTGTGAATATAAAGAGTTCATTCAATTGAAAAATCATTAGTTTGAGTTTATGGTACATGTTAATCGAGTCTTTCATCAAAAGAGAAGGAGAGGAGAGGGTAGCTAGCTAAACCAAATGGAATCGATTATGATATGAATTATGATTTGATTCACTCAATGGTTGGTTTGAGTTACAAGTAATGTTATGATAGTTTATTAAATACAGAGGAGGGATGAATGATTCGGAGGATTTTGGAGTTTCATTGTATTCTATGCATCATGGACCTCTCGGTCTTTGCATTGTGTAAGGGTGACGGTGATCAGACCCATGCCCATTGTTTGAGGACGGGTGTCAAATGGTGCGATGGATTTATCCTTACCCTTATCCGTACATATCCTTCTCTGCTCCCGTGTTGTGGTTTTCTCGCCTCGCTCTCGATTTGTTAGTTATAGAATATGAATAATATGAGTTAATTTACGAAACATAACCTACGTGCGGTGCATGGTTAGCTCGAGGGATATCCGTTTACTCCTCTGTGGTTCACCTCATTTGTGAAGGCAGGATTCGATATGCATGATGATCCGAATCCTTTTCCCATTATCCGCATGAACATTCATCATTATATCGGAGTCA
>WJEZ01001849.1:0-15505 GCA_009869925.1 Thalassaphorura encarpata
ATGTATTTAGCCCTAACCAATGCATAAGATGCTAGTACCGTAGTGCCTTTGCGATACATGACAGCTCTGCCTATATAGTCTTGAGGAAAACTGTAACTGTGTATAAAAGTTTGAAGCATTTGAAAATCTATTCCAAAATATGCTGTATTGTTGCAGTGCATTGTTTTTACAAGCGGATATTCCGCCAGATTAATTTTATTCAACAGTTTTGGTTCTGATGTTCCAACAAGCGTATGACGACCTTGTACCTTCCAAACTTTGAACCAACAGAAATTCTGAAGCAAAAGTACAATGAGAGCCAAGTGACACTCACGAATCACAATTAGCACTTGAACAATTAGCTTTAGCACTAAGCACGATTAAATGTGCCAAACCATTTGCTTTAATTGCTGTATGTTTAAAACTACACACTTTCTTACGTTTCGTATATAATTCTTGCATTAGTTTTGTTTTTGTTCTTGATTCGTGGAGGAGTAAGATGGGATAAATCTGTGACGTTCACGACAGCCAGAGGGATTATTGGTGGAATGATATCAATTTCTCCAACCAAGATTATATTTACAGAATACCTAGGGAAGGAGCCTAGAACAGAGGTTAGATCAAATAATTCAATGCTTGATTCTGTGGAAGGGTGATCTAATAAGGCAATGCGGAATTTGCTAAATACGAGCAAGACAATAAACATTGAAAACAATACTGGTTGCATTTTTGTTTTTGATGAATTTTGTATCAATAATGGAAGGCAATATCGATTAAGAATTTTTATGTTTTACTTGCAGTCGCTGAAACTGACTGTTACATGAGGTGAACTTCCGTAATAGCAGCGATGCGACTGATGACTTGCTGAATTTTCTTTATGTCGCAGTCGTATAACTTCTAGTTCACATCAAATCAACCAGTGAAAAAACTTAAGACAGACACACAGTTCGTCAATGTGAAGTATTTCTTCAAGAAGGACTGAAACGTTAGGAATGTTTTTGTAGTACATGTACATTTTTGGTAATTATCTAATGGTCATGCCCAGGCCAAGAAATTTGGACTTCCTTCTTCCTTGTAAGTCGCTATCATTTCTCCCTGTGTATGGTCATCAAATATTTGCCGCTTTCCAGGTATTTAAGATTAAAATATTAAAATATTCATTAACAAGATGTTTTATAACTTCTGCTTGTCTATAATGTTATTTTTGTCATAAAAATGACCATAAGCCAAGCGACTTTGACACTGGGCTTCCTTGTTCCTTGTAATTACGTTGTACTGTTTCTCGGGAGTCATCAAATATTAATAAAAAGCAATCGACTCATGATTGCTTTTACGTAGAACTCATAAAACATTCAACATTAATTACTATCTGTAGACAAGAGTACGTTTACACGAAGCTTTTATTTTATGTATTGGTGATAGTGATACGAGAGGTGCCTGCCAATTTATTCTACTGGCTTATTTGCATGGTTTGTCAAAAATTGCATTTTGTTCACAGCATCTCTTTCTGGCCCGTCTATGGTGTTTAAAATTTCTGTATTTTCTGAGTTCAAATGTTCCATCCGCTTAGTCATGGATTCAATTTTGTAGTAAGCTTCAAAAAATGACTTCTGGAATTCCATATTCTAAATAAAACAGATAAAAAATGTTACTTCTAGCAAAAAAACGAAAAATAAAATGAAAGTTGAACCTTCAGATAATTTCTTGGCAGTAGCATCCTGATCTTCACCAGCGTCAAGTTCTGCAAACATTTTTTCACCTTTTTCTTCATCTTCTATTAAAGCCATTTGTTCTGGAGTAAGACTACTGACAGCAGCATCGAATCTCTTTTGAAATTCGTCTAGTTCTCTTTGAAGATCTCTCAGTCCATTATAGTTTTCCTTTAGTCGATCTGGTAGGCCAGGTGAGCAACGTACTGACAAATCACCAGAATCGGTTTCACCTTCTTTGAAATTTTCAATGAGGCATTTAACATTTTCATCAGGGAAATCAAGACATTGTCGAGCTATGTCAGCAAACCCCCAGTCCTCGTTATCATAGACTTTTCTGGCACATTCCTCGGCTTTTGGCGCTGTAAAAGTTGTTAAATTTTTTGTTTTAGTTTATTTTACAATTTTTACAGTCAAAACAAATCTTACCATCAAATTCGGCCAGAGAATTTGTGGCCGATATGGCCAGAATGAAGATGCAAATCAAAAACATGTCTCAAGATCTCTCTTCCTTCTAAATTTGAAGTGAACTGAAATCAAAAGCTTCCGGATTGTAATGCAGTTGTAGTAGCAGTTCAATTCTTATAATTGCAATCAAATTGACCAATATTGTGACCACAAGATTTCCCGTATGTTAGACCCATACATATTCATAAGTTATCTGCTGGAGATTGGTTAGCTAACCACTACTATCCTGATAACCCATAACCGCATTATTATTTTATTCTATGCTTCTTCCTCATTTGATATGCCCATGCTATGCCATGCCGAATTATATTTCTGAAATATAAATATAATAATATATTTAGTGTTGAATTCTGTTCCTACATACTGCAGGTACATGAGGTAAAATTTTGTGGTTTCAGGGATGCTTGAATTTCCAAAATCGGTCCAAGCATTGCGGAGATATAGCAAAAAAAGGAAATGGTTATGGCATATGTTTATGAATGAGAAAAATTTGGGGAAACCCCGAGAAATGAGAAACTAGGTCACAACTTTTACCGTTTTAATTCCCATTGATAAAACTCGTAGTAAAAATTCCAGAATGAATAGGCAAGGTAATTGGATTAAGGAATTAGAGTCCGAGCATCGACCTTTCTTGGAATTCGACTCACATCAACAACTTGAGAAAAAAACATGATTTTGCCTTGCCCCATTCGTTGTCAATTCTGTTTTGGCGCGAAATTCTTTCCGATTTCAAAATCTTCTGTCAGAAAGACTCCGGTTCTTTAATATTTTATTTATTTTTATATTTATATCATCGTGATTTTGATGTATCGTGTTGTTTTCATATTTCAATTAATTTAACCTTTGACATTTTGCTTGTCACCGTCATCTGAGACTCAAGGAGGATTTGGCTGGAAAATAATTGGTAACGTGATGCATACATTTAGTAGTTTGAATAAAAATGTACAGACAGATGTACAGAAAATGTAAAATGTATTGACAAATGTATTGACCCCGATTTATAATGATTTGGAATTTTTCCAGATAGTCATGATTCACAATGCAAGAAATGTCACGAGAGGTCACGGTGACGATCGAGGCCAACATTTGGCTACTGTTTCTCTGCAAACCTGCGGCCGAACCATTGTAGAAGCGCCTGATTCATCCACTCTTTTCGATTATGCCCGATTTGCAAATTTCCAAGAACTTTGTAAAGTCCTAGAGCGCCAAGACCGACTCTGGAAAATCCGTCATGGGATTTCAATTTTGCAATTGGAAAATTACACTGAAGAATTCTTAATTCAAGAATTTCAAGACAGATTCGGAGAAATGGATACGACAACTCCAAAATTTGCTCTCTTATTGAAAACCTACAAAGAAGAACGTCTCAACCAAATTGAAGAGTGGTTGAAGGAAGAAGAAGAATATAAAAACAACCTTGTTGCAAAAGGTTTTAAAATTATTGACCCAGATTTTGAATTCCCTGAAGAGGAACGGACTGATGTCGACGTTGACGTTGAATTTTCCCCTGAAGAGTTGGCAGCATTTTGTGCAGTTGGCCAAGGAGTAAGATCTGGAGTAGAAAGATTTATTTTACCCAGAAAAGAAGTAAAAACTGTTGGTGAAATACAAAATGTGAGCATCCCGGTTAATTTGGCCTTGTTTGACCCACAAATGAGTCTTCCAGCGGAATCACTTCCTCCATGTCCATATCCTAATAGTGATACGTACCCACTCCCAAAACTTTTGTCAACAATTCAATCTCAAATACAAACTCATGTCACGGGAATTAAACCTTCTGCTTTATTTTCTGAATTTGACGAACAGAACAACTACAAGATTGACTATGCTAATTATTGTTACCCTGATTTTGGTTCCATGCTCCTTGATTTACATCACGTCGTTTGGGTCCAGTCAATGGATGCTCAAATGTGTCAATTATATCCAACTTTTATGGAAAGTTTGATTTGTACACCGATAGAATTTTTTTGGAAGATTTTTCATCACATTCGTTTTGTTCTTGCTCGGGCCATGACCAAAAAGAAAGTTTTGACAGTGCGGCAAGCATTTGAAAAATGTGAACAGATTTTTGGATTTAAAATCGGACCAGATAAATTACAAGCCTGGGGTTTTTCTTCATTTGAGGATTTTGCTCATTTTTTAATAAATTATTGGCCACATCACGAAGTCAAACTTAAACCTGAGAAAGAAATTTTATTATTGGGATTAAATTTTAAAGGAGAGGAGCCTTTTTCGCTTTACATTCTCAAAGAAACGGGAGAAATGAAAGAAAAAATACTCAAAAGTGAAAAAGAAGCTGCAGAAAAATTATTACCAAAATACCCTAATGAATTGGATGAAATTCCACTAAATTGTCTCAGGCCTGGCGATACGATGGATTGGGAAGCTGAAAATGTGATGAAAAATGAAGAGGTCAATTGCGTAATGACTTATTATGTGAATCCTCTGAATTTTAATGTCGTCCTCTACAGTAAATGGGAAAAATTTATGAACTTTCAAAAAAAATTAGCGTAAGTTTCAATTTTGTCAACCTCTAATGCATATAATTCATAAAATGTGTACAATATTTTTATATTTAACAGGATTACGTATAAAAAAGAGGCGGAAAATAATTCTCTTAGGGTCAATCCAGCTCATTTAACAAAAGGAATGTTCCTTGTCACCTCTTCTATGGAAGAAGATGATGACGAAGAAGTTTATTATCGTGTCGAATACATTGAAAAAACTGAGGGATCTGATAATAAGCACAAGGTAATTTAAAAAATTAGTAAAACCGATTATTAGTTCTTTTAATATTTTTACAGTGCATTTATTTTCTCATTAGGTTCTCTCCGTAGACTACGGAGACATCCTAGAAGTAGAGGAAGAGAATTTCAGATATCTCTACGAATCCATGGCATACGAGATACATGCTCAATCCATCCCTTGTTCTTTATACAATGTGGATCCACTGAAAAACTCGACTCCAGCCAAACCAATTTTTCCAAAAAGTGTCCTTGACCGTGGTTATGAACTTCTTTCATCACCTAGACTTGCCCATGGAACTATTCGTCCTATTCTGGTGTCTTTCAGATCGCAAGAGAAAAGAGATGTATGTCACCACATAGTGGAGTACCACCAGAATTATTTTTACTAATTTTTTGATGTTTATTTGCCCATCAGAATAAATCTCGATGGAAAGTCCGAGCCTGTGGAGCAAATCGTGGACAAGTACCAGATGTTGGAAGAGGGGTCATGGAATTTATGAAGAAAAATTATCCTGAGGCTGTTCTTGTTGCTCCGGCTCCTGTTATTAGCGTACCGAAAAAAATTTACGTCCGACCAATGAAAAAAGAATCTAAAAATCCAATCGTAGCCAAACAAGGTCAAGGTCAACCATTGCCACCTTGGTCAACAAAGGTGGACAATTCTAAACCAAATCCTTCTTCATTTTTCCTACCCACGACTGAGCCACAAATACCTGACGACGAATTACCTCCTTGGGTCAAGGATCGACACAAAGAATTGTTCGAACCACAGTCACAACCAAGGCCGCGTCAAAAAGTTTCAGGAGCAGCTACACCAACGCCAGTTTCATCTTGGGCTAATGTTGCATCTACATCGAAACTTGAATCTAAAATCAATGCAAAAGCAAAACTCAATCCAGCTCCAGTCCCAGAGGATTTTCCAGCTCTTGGCTTTGCTATGAAACCAAGACGTCGTAATTAAAAGATTTATTTGCATGAGTTATTTTTGTAAAAGTAATATATTTCATGACGATAATATTTTAATTGCATGCAAATAAAAATAATGACTTTATTCTATATCTGCCGGCAGGCAATAAATTTCCAGAAATTTTAAACAACTGTGCGTTTAGCCTTCCCAGACGTTATTTGCTTGAGGGCCCATAGGGCCACAGCTTGTTTGGCTTCTTTTTTATTGACTCCACGTGCAAAGAAATCTTCTGAAATACCTGGAACAGTTAGTTTAACTACGGTTGAGGTCACTATTGCATTCTGCTTAGTATTTTCCTCTACCCTGTAATTTAAAAAAAATACAATAATTTCAACAGAATCTTAATTTCAAATATTTTGGACATACGTGAATATCAGTCTGTCATGTTCACTTGGATATTTTTCGTTCAGAATGGCTACGACATTTCTTGGGATTTTTTGGGAAAATTTAGCTGAAATTAAAGTAAATAAAATTATTTAAGTAAAAAAGCAAATAATAGACTTTTTCCTGGCTAGCTCACTGATTTCTTGCTCCATGAGTCGATAGACAATTTTCCAAGTCGTGTCCAAGGATCTACCGCTATCAATGTACACAGCTCCAACCAAGGATTCAAAAATATCTCCAAGGACTTTAGGCACTGACATACATTCGGCTATATTGGGATCTTTCCACTCACTCTGTTGTTTCAACTGTACAAGTGCAAATTAAACGAATAAGAATTTATAATTAAATTTTCAATAGCTTATTTTGCTTTTGGACAAACCGGTAAGATTCCAGTAATCTTATCTCCATTTTGCTCTTGATATCCAACAAAATTATCAATAGCATCTTGAAATACTTTGGATCCAGAGGACAGTAGATTTTTTTCCAGTCCATATTTAACAGTCAGAGAGGCCAGTGTAAAATTATTGACAAGTGCGGACTTTAAATTCGTCAAATCTCCTGGGGTTCTTCCTTTCCCTTCACTGTATATGTGATTGGCAATCAGAAAATCTAAAAAAAATTATAAAAAATTTGAAATTAGATCTTTAAACCATTAAAATTAAATTTTTCTTACCCAACACAGCAACAATAGCATCTTGAAATACTTTGGATCCAGAGGACAGTAGATTTTTTTCCAGTCCATATTTAACAGTCAGAGAGGCCAGTGTAAAATTATTGACAAGTGCAGATTTTAAATTCGTCAAATCTCCTGGACTTCTTCCTTTCCCTTCACTGTATATGTGATTGGCAATCAGAAAATCTAAAAAAATTATAAAAAATTTGAAATTAGATCTTTAAACCATTAAAATTAAATTTTTCTTACCCAACACAGCATCACCCAAAAATTCTAAACGCTGATAGCACCCAGTAGCCATGTTTTTTGTATAATCTGGATAACTGAAAGCTTCCAATACCAAAAGACGATTTTTAAACTTGTAAGAAATCAAATCCTCAAGCTCATTGACACCAATTAGAATCTGAGCTACATCCACGTCGACATTTCTATTTGTAGTTGCTGTCGCTGCTGCTGCTGCCAATGGAATTTCACCATAATTGATAATTTGACCATTTTGAGTTGGAGCTCTGAGATCCATCCATTTCATAAATCTCAAAGCACCAGGAAGTCCACCACGTGCATAATAAGATCCAATCAGAGACTCAACACAATCAGCAATATTTTTATCCCCGATTCTGGTATGGGAAAATGTATTGTTGTCCACTTTTGCTTTTTCGTTGGTGGAAATCCAATCTTTTGCTTTAGAGTCAAGCTCGTCCATTGAGCAAATCTAAAATTCATACAGAAATAAAATTACAAAGTAAAATTAAAATGATTTTATGGCTTACTCTTAATTTCTCCAAAGGAATTTCAGCAAAACAATCCAAGTTAACTCCGTTATTTGCAGCGACTTCTCCTATCCTTGGAAATAATGTTGCTCCGGGGTATATCCAAGTTTTATCAGGTTGGAAAATTCCACCACTGATATACTCTCCAAGATTTTTATCTTTGGCCCGAAGGTAAAGATATGCATTTGATACGAGGATGTTTCGTAAATTTGTCATTTGTCCTTCATTTGAATTTGGAAAATGAAAAAATATGTGAAGAGAGCAAAAAAGTTTGAGGACAGAATCTCCGATAAATTCCAAACGTTCCATGCTCAAAAGAATCCTCTGCGTTTGCTAGGGTTAGAGCCTATGGCAAAATAAATTTAGAAAATATTAACTCTTGAAGTTTTTCTATAGTTAATTAGTTCCTACCTCCATAACGTCAAAGGGGCAAGGTGAGACGATATTAATCGATGCCAAATTATTAGGAGAATCCAACGGCTTCAATTTTTTAGCCAAACTATCGACGCTGGAAAGTTCTGTAGAAAAAAATGATATTAGTTAAAGCAGCTAACTAAGATAAAATGTAATTGTAACTTACCATATTTTCTTTTGTATCTATTCAATGTACTTCTCGCAGTTTTGGTTTTTCTACTCACAAGAAATTTAAATTTGTCAATCAATTCTGGAGTCATGTCATCAGGATGAATGTATTCTTGAGCGATTGGGGCATTCAGATCAGAAATTGTCAGATTTGACCCAGATGTAGTATCTTCAACTTCTATTTTAATTTCGCCATCTTCAAATTCCATTGGTTCCTCCTCCTCAGCTGAGCTGATCGAGTCTTCAGGAAGAAAGTTGGAAACTGAAGTATTCATATCTGGTGAAACTGAAACATTTAATTAAATTTTTTAAAAAATCCCAAGAAAGATCGTTAATTTAAAATTTACCATGAGAAATTCCGCAGTTTTGAACTGGCGAATTTAGCCAGTCTGGAAAAGACTTTCCAATAGACATCAAAATTTCTCGGCTTTGCAACATTCTAAAAATCCTTTGTAGAATAGAGGGTAGCAGTGTAGCTTGGGCCAATAATGAAGCCGGAATTGGACAAATAAAAACTACATCAGGTGGAAAAGCTGCTCTGTTATGCTTCTCAACTATTCGTTTTTTATCATTCTTTCTTCGTTTTGTAGAAAGAAAATTTAAATTTTTTCCCAATTGCTTTGTCCTTAAAACTGGAAATGTTGGATTTAGGATTTGAATGCCGAGACAAGTGAATTTTTCCAAGTAGTGAGCCACGTAAGTTTTTGAGCCGGGTTGTGGACCCATTGGAGAATTAGACGTTTCTTTGTAATCAAATCCAGTTACACAGAATAGCTGTAAATTTACAAAAATTAATACCCTCATTTCAATTAAAGTTATGGAATATTTTCTTACATCAGTGGATTTGATGGTTTCATACTTATTTTTGCAACAAGTCATGACCACAGTATCCGCATAGATTTTTGGGTCAAAGACCTTGTTTGATTTATTCATGAAGGCCGGTGGATTTTGCAAAAATTCATGTGAATACAAAGCTTCAATTTTTTCTTTGAAATCCCATAAAACATCATAGTCTCCATTTGCCCCATTCAACGGTACGACAATTAACGGCGTTAGCGTTACATCGGACTGACAAAACAAAGGATTGGCCATTCGAAGAAGTTGACCAAAAATCATATTTTGCATTGATTTTAAATGTTCAATTTGCTCTTGTGTAAATTGATGGCCACGAATCTTAATCTCGTTCAGTTGTACAGACATTGTTTCGGAATCACCAAAGTTTCCGAATAAGGAAAATTGTGGAAGCTGTAATGCAGAATATAGTAAAATTAAAATTATATGAGGCATTTTCAGCATAATGTAACTTACATGACCAATGGGCCAACCCGTCAGCAACCCAAATGCAAAACGTTTTCCCTCAAAATTGTACACATCATCAACCACTTGATTTTTATTATTTTTGGTAAACGTGATTAGGTAAATTATTTGTTCAGCATCCCTGTAAATACCTGGAAGGCTTGGACCTGGACCCTGTCATCAAAATCAAAGTTAAGTTTTAATGCTATTTTTTAAATTATTTAAATTTAAATATTTACCGTTTTAGGATACCATTGTGTCCGTTTTTGGGTGCCAACTTTACCCGGGGCAAAGGCTTCCTCTGCTTTAACTTGATTCTGATGAGTATCCATGAATTCATTTGCAGCGATTGGAACTTGTGTCGCGATTGGCTCCAAATGATCAATTTAGGATACCATTGTGTCCGTTTTTGGGTGCCAACTTTACCTGGGGCAAAGGCTTCCTCTGCTTTAACTTGATTCTGATGAGTATCCATGAATTCATTTGCAGCGATTGGAACTTGTGTCGCGATTGGCTCCAAATGATCATCAAGGGCTTCGCGTTCGTATAAAAGTTTACAGGCTGCCAGATGAACTGCCTGTTTTGCTATTTGTTTTCCTTTTACGATCGGACCCTGAAAAAATGGGCAATGCTCATATAATTAACTAAGCATTTCATTAAATTCTTTAGTTTTACCTCAACGACGTCCGTAATGACAGAATTGGATGGAAATTGCAGATAAGCCTTGAAGACATTCTCACCCAATTTTTCAGACCATGAATATGGGTACAAAGGCGATAATCTATCACAAGGTAAACCCGCACAGTACCTAAATGTAACAGTATGTGTTTATTTTTAAGAATTTGACAACAATTGATTAAAAAAATCTTACCTGTACACCAATTGAATGGCTGTATCCAGTGTAACTTTTGGACTATCAGATGTCCCACCAGGGCAAAACGGTTTAATTCCATTGTCTGATTTCAAACAAGCTCCTAAAATTTCTTTTTTAGCCTCATTGTCATAATCTTCAGGAAGAATTGACTTTTTCACCATGTATTTCTGCAAAGCTTCATGATAAGTTTTAAATTTGTATAATCGTTTAGTTTCTTTTTCTCGTTCATTCAAATCCACCATGACATAAAATGGGGCATTTTGTTGACGAACTCTTCCCATGGATTGGACAAACGATGGATAATTTTCAATTGGGTCAAACCTAATCCCAAGTCCACAATTACGAACATCAAGTCCTTCTTCAAGGACAGAAGTTGAAAATATCAAATTAATTTTATTTTCCCTGAATGCTGTCAAAACTTTAGTTTGACGTATGGATGTAAAATGCATATTTTCAGGGTTCATTCCCCAATGTGAATTCTCGCAGCCAACAACAAAATCCGTAGAAAGAAGTCCAAATTCTTGCGGGTTGTATTTTTTAGCATCCTAGAAAAATAAATATGAAAATGGAATATGATATTTTCAACAAAATTCAGAAACTTACCTGAAAATACCAATTTAAAGTTTGAGCCGTGCATCTTTTCTTAACAAAAACAATTCCACACATGTCACTATCTTGAGTATCCCGAGTAGATGATTTTGAATTTTCAGCAAGCCTGGTAAAAATTAATAAAACGTTATGACCTATTGACCTTGATCTGAAAGGCTGAAATTTTGTCAAAAATTTACCCTTGTCTCCATCTTTTTAGAATTTTTACCAACTCATCCAACTTTCTACTGATATAAGTTGCAAGAACAAAGTCTCGTGGAATGTGCTTAAATTCTTTATCCAAATCTTGAATAAATTTTTCCAAGGCCGTGGATACAATCTTGCCTCCTTGTTGCTCATCCTTCGTATGCCAAGTACAACCCATCAGAGTTGTTTGGAGGAATACCAAGTTGGACTTGGCCACATATCTTAGCACAATATGCACCTGAAATAATGAAAAATTTGAATTATTTCACTAATAAACATTCAAAAATTAAAATTAAAACTTACCCAATTCCTTAAACGCTAAAATCACATCTTCCAGTAATGCAGTATAGATTTTCCCTTTTACTTTTCCACTATAGAAAAGATTTTCAGGCTTGAAGGAAGCATGAGTGATAGCTCCTTGCTGATAAGGTTTATTATTAAGGGAACGAATCTTTCCCAAGTCTTCCTTAGCCTTTTCTAAACACAACGTGTATTTTTCAATATCCATTTTAACCAGGAGCAGCCCACTTCCAAAATGTTTGATTTCGACTCGGGCACTTGTCGAATATCTGAATTAACGTAAAAAATTGTATAAAACAAAAATAAGTAGTTGTAAATTTTCTTACCCCTTCAGCTCATCTGGATTTGTATGAGTGACGACGCGACCACAAAATTTATGTTCAATCATGTGAATATCTCTAGGAATGCAGTCAATATTAGATCCTCCATCATTGATAATTGTGGCTGTGAGACCAAGGATCCTTGGTAGATCCTTTTTAGGAAAATTTGGGTCGTTATACTTTTCATAGTAATTATCAATTACCTAAATATAAAAACCGAAAGTTATGTTTATAAATAAATCTTTAAAGAATTTACATAACAAACCAAAGACATTGGATCCTTTTTGGTAGCATGATGACATTCATCGAGAATTAGTAGCGCCACATTCGACCATTTCAAATAAGCCGCGAATAAAGCTTGCTTAAATATTTCGGTACTTATTACCATCACCTAAATAAAGTATTTTATGAGAATTTGATTTAAAAAGATAATGACGCGTGACTTACATAAGAATTTTTGGAAACTTGATCCCATTCCTTGTGTTTCCACTCATCCGTGTTCATATCGCCTGTGATAATCGCAACAAAATCATTTTCGCCTACTCCGACTCGTTGCTCAATGTATTTTCCTTGCTGATGAACGAGATGAACTTTATTGGCCAGGAAAACAATTTTCTTGTTATCTCTGCAGCAGGAAATACATATACAAAATTAATTGACGGGAAACTGATAAAAAAAGAATAAAAATAGAACGAATTAACGAATATACCTGCGAGCTATTTTGAGGAATTCCTGAATCACACTGACAGCCACAAATGTTTTCCCAGATCCCGTGGGTAAGCAGACGATGGCATTTTCTTTGATTGCAATGTCAGACAAAATTCTCTGGAAATTAAAAATTTCAAGTAAAAACGTACGACGGGATAAGGTAAATTCTTACCTGGTATTCTCGGACTTCCTCATTAACCTGTATTTGTTTTGAATTTTCAAATTCTCCGCCTTGATCTTTGTTGTTGGCGCTCAAGTTCATGGCAGGTGGTAGATGTCAATAATTAATTGGCTTGTCAAAAAATTATCCAAAGATTTGTCCAAATATTCAACGTAAGGTGTGAATGGCAAGTGGACAAATACTACAGAGAGAACGACAAAAATGACACGTCAGTCTTAGCTATGTTATTTTATAAACACAAGACAAGACTGGAGCACAGTGCTAGTGCAAATGTAAGTGCAGAGCAGACGACGAGACACGAGACTAAACACTAAAGTCAAGCCAGGTCTAATGCTGCAAATGTTACGCAAAGCAATGGCAATGCTCAAAGCGTTAAGCACATGCAAAATCTAACGTTTCTGAATCGTTTTCTCAATGCCAACTTGTTTCTTGTGTCTGCATCTGTACTGTATTCAACTCTTTTGCTGTTATATGTGTTATTATGAATGAAAGTGCAAGTGTAAGTGTAAATGCAAGGAAAAAATCGAGACGAAGTGTGTTCCTGTGTACTTGTAGTGTGTATGCTGCAGCTACTGTGAGCAATGGCATCAGGCAAGAGAGATTCAGAGTCAAATGCTTTACAATTATATCTTGAGAGAAATAAAAGTTAACATTACATGACTCATTACGATTTTCGAAGTTTAAGTAAATGCTATGCTAGGTTAATTCGCAATAATTTACTAATGGAGTGATTGTTAAGAATTAATAACAATTATTAGGTAAAGCAATTCTTATTTTACGTTCTTAACTCTGCATGGGGATTAGACGGAGTCTGAGATTTTAGAGGCAATAATTTATTTAATGTGTTACCTGTTTATGTATGTTTGACTCATTGCTAATCCAGTTGACAAAATATTTGCTTGTGTGAGATAAATGTTTATTTTTAAGCACCGGGCTGGCAATATTTATTTATTACAGCTACTCTACCGCTACTTAAAAATTTGAATATGGTACATTTTTCAATCGTCTATTTAAATTTTAAGGCTGACAAGGGGTATATTGATATTTAAGTCAAAATTAACCAAAGAAATTCCTACGTTGTTAGTTTCTGAACTACACTGGCAGAATTATGATTTTTACATTATATAAAAAGAATTCAAATATGTGAGCAGAATTGTCTAGTAGTCACTTTCGTTATGGATCAATTTTGGAGTTTTTAACAATAGTTAAGACTGCGAATGGAGTCCAATCCCAACCTGATTGGGCTAACTATAATTTCAACGCATGGGTAAGTGGTTTAAGAATTAAACAGATTACAACAAATTGTTATTGTGACTTTTCAATTTTGATTCATGTTGTTTGCATATTGCATGACATAGTAGAAGATTGACTTAAGTAAGGTTTATTTTAACTTTAAGTTAAATACAATCATATCATCCGGAGAAGTTATTCAAATTTTAAAATTGTTAATTTTTAGATGATGCCCAGTTTTACGTTCAGGTACTGACCTCTGCGATCAGCTTGTTTTTGTCGAATCGATATTTCTTCNACAATCATATCATCCGGAGAAGTTGTTCAAATTTTAAAATTGTTAATTTTTAGATGATGCCCAGTTTTACGTTCAGGTACTGACCTCTGCGATCAGCTTGTTTTTGTCGAATCGATATTTCTTCGACAGATAATATTTACTCCCAATTTTCCTTCCTGGTTTGATTTAAGATGGTCAAGAATAAGTACTGCTGAAAACAGGAAGACAAAATTGGAAAAAGGGTTAATGACCCCATCGAGGACAAGAAATATATTTTATCCGTAAACAAAAACAAGTCATTCTCAAGAATTCCAATCTGAAAGCATGTACAAAGTGAGATTTGCATAAATCGTGATTTCCTATCAAAAATTTTTAAAACAGGAACAGGTATGAACTGAAATCGTACTTGTCTCATCTTTCTATAGTAAAACCGGTCAGTAATGATATCATTATTTTCAGCGTTGTCCATTTGATTAAATTAAATCGTGATTCAGTTGGACTTTAGATACACGAGCCCATCTTATTCTGTTACGCCTAGAATAGAGACATAGCAAATAATTGTTGGAAAGCGGTCTGCTGCCTTGGGTACTTGAGGTTTAACCTAACCAATGTGCCTGAACTCGCGTTTCAAACTAACCAACCGTCGGCCAGAGTTTTCCTTAGCCCGGCCCATATCTTCTCCGAACATGTTGAAAAATTCCCTAGGAATTCTGTACAAGAGCCGTGTGTCGTCGAGTATAGCCACGGCTCTGAAAACCTAACTAGACTTTTTTAATTGTACAATTTTAGCTCAAAGCTTATACCTACACCAACTTTTATGGAGATTTCGATCTTAGTGTTTACCCAACCCTGTAATAAATTCTGATTTTTTGATAAAATGGAAAAATAATTCGATCTGCTATTTTAGGTCACCTTATTTTTGTTTATGAGGTCAATTATTTCTCCACTTAATAATATTGACCACATATTTTCCAATTGTTCCTTCCTGTTTTCACCGATTGGCGTCTTATTTTTCTCTTATTGCAAAGGCTGTTGAAGTCAGGTATATACAATAAACACTTCCGGGATGTCCATTTCAAGTTATTTGTAAGAGCCCTGAGCTGAACGACTTGTTCGGCTTAAAAGTTGGTTTTGTTGACAGCTCCAATTCTTTAAAAATATTGGATCAATGACCCTTTGTTTTTTGCTCGAGCAGTGAACTCGTAAAGTCAAAAACAGAAAAACAGGGTAGTTGGTGTGAGAAGG
>WJEZ01001850.1:0-15502 GCA_009869925.1 Thalassaphorura encarpata
CTAGTCATGGGAAAAACATTACGAGGAGAATTTTTGAAACTAATTCCTAACTGTATTCGTTCTCTGTTTTAAGAATAGTCTAAATGAGTTGAAAAGTATTGAAACGAGGAAGTAATTCAATTGCTAGGTAGATTTTACCATTTGGATACATGTTTAAAAATTAGCTAATGAATTATAATACTAATAAGGTGTACTAGAAGATATAAAAAAGTAAAGAGAATATACATAAAACCTATTAATTTCTTATTTGCTTTATTTGTACTCTCCTCAGTTTTGCCTAATATAAGTCTTTTATACATGTATTCACAGAGATAGAGACAGAGACAGAGGCATATTCCTAATTTTAATAGAACTTTGAGACAGCAGACAGTTGCATACACAATTCTAAGAGAATGTAAACTTTCAATTTAAAGGATCAATATGACAGTGAGGGTACATGTCCTTTTTAGTGTCCTTTCCTTGCACACCTTAAAAATTTGAAACTTTGAAATTTGAAATTTGAACTTGACTTCATAGTTTAAGTATTTTTAACAAAACTGCCGTAGACAAACGAAAAATTGAGCCAGTTAAATTGCAATATCAACCGCAGGTTTCAACGAATCTGATTTGAAATTAGCACAATATTTTGAGGTTCCAATTATTACATATGTACAAGTGTCAGTTGTGGGTCAGGCCCAGGCCAATTAAGAATTTAGCAATAATAGAAACTAGCAACAACAACAAAGTATCAGTAATGTTTTGCTTCAAATTATGATTTTGTCAGTATTCGCTTTTGTTGGCGTAGGTGGACTTGAGAAATATGAAAACGTAAACAAGAGAACCTTAGATATGGATGCGAATGCATTCGAAAACAGGATAATACCACCGCGATATCACCATGATAGTCAGTCAGGTCATGATATATAGTTATTGCAAAATCCTATTTCATTCAATGTCTTTTAATTAGTTTCCAGACAGATTTTCTAATTAAGTCAAATGTTACTTTGTAATTAAATTAAATTGCCGTTAATTGAAGAGCACTTCCTAAAAAATTCACCTAATCAGTTCTGTGACTTTTAAACGATGTAAAAAAATGTCGTTTTAGTTTAATCAGCCATTAGTATAATTTATTCAACAAAGAAAGACAAATATGTTCACATTATACAGATTTTTGAGTGAAGTCGATTCGGATCCTTATTGTTTCCTTCGTGGTTGATCTAAGCATTATGGCTTACCGTGTTTCTTATGAGGTTTTTCTTTCTCGCATATTTCAGTGCAATAGTTGTGCCCAGTAGAATATCCAATCCAGTACTGATCTCTTTCTGCCAAATCGAGCTATTTCGGCAAGCAAATAAAATAGAAGACATTTTATTTTCACCGTAAAAATTAGATACTCAAATTCTTGCCTGCTACAATAAATTCAACTTACGTCATCGACATCAACTGCACCCTCTCGATCATCTTCAAGAAATGGGAAAGTCAAATCTGTACCCTCCACAAAATCCTGGCATTTTTCTTTACAATCCAAAAATCCATCGTCCCATCCATTAGCGTAGGCCACTTCGGATGATTCTACTTCTTCGGTTTCTTCTGCCGCTGTATAATTTGTCCCCAGAAGAAGGGCCAGGAGAAGCAAACTGCGTAAATTGAACATCGTTGGAAGACCATTAGCGTAGGCCACTTCGGATGATTCTACTTCTTCGGTTTCTTCTGCCGCTGTATAATTTGTCCCCAGAAGAAGGGCCAGGAGAAGCAAACTGCGTAAATTGAACATCATTGGAAGACTACCAATTACTTTCAACTTTCAACTTTTGCTTAAGACGAATTTTTGAGGAAGTTCCCTTCAATTAATAGCAATTGAATTTAATTACATAAACGGGAGTCATTTATGTTCAGTTCTATCCTAAATCACATTCTAAGTCGCAATTGACATAATTAGACATAATCTGGAAATTAATTAAAAGACATGCAACTGTCTGGTCTTTAATTAGAGCGCGAGATATTTCATTTCCTGGAGAGTAGAACTCAATGTCAATCATAGATAATAAGGCCCTGTAGATAATTTTGGTGTCTTCGGTAGAACCGTGTTCGTGTTATTATGATGAAATCTTGACGTTCCAATGAAACACCGTGGCATAACGGCCAATTTTCCTGTCAGATCCATTATTATAATAAAATTGTTATTACGATGCTATTTTTGCGGTTGATTCCTGTCCCTACTAGTCTTTTTATTATGTTTATTTTCATAAAATCAATGAAAAAGTCTATATGAACACAAAATTTATTACTGAGATAGCATTCTCGCTTCTCAAGATGATTTCTCATTAAATGCAAAAATTAGTGAGAAAACAATATATATATATTAACTAACTACGTAAATCAAATAAAGTAGGTCAATTGGACCCAATCTGGTTAACTTATTCTAACTTAGGTTCTGCCTTGGCTGCATAGGAGCCTTACAAGTATCTCTTCAATCTCAACTCAAGGCTGAAAAAATGAGTGATGTTGCTGTTTTTATTGACGTAATTCAATATCATTGACTTGACTACTCCTGCCGGTCGAGACAAGACGTAGTTACGCATTTGAAAATGAGTTTAGTCGAGTTGAATCTTGAACATACAAACGGGAATGAAACTGAAATATTTGCACATTTTCCTGTTCTGAATTAATTTCTTACAGCAGATAGCAGAAATTACAATGACTATAGTAATTTTTCAAAAACTGTTTTTTTTAGTGTTATTTCAAATTCTCTTATGTTTAGGAATAAGCCACAATTTGGATACAAAGGTTCGTAATTAATATTGTATTTCAACTTAATTTTTACTTCAAAATTCTTTTGAATTTATTTACTCCATAGGACGTGAACTACAAAACAGAAATTCTAACTGTGAACTATGATGGTAAATTATTGACCGAGAAGACATCTCTAGATGCTGCTGCATTGCCAGTACAGAACCTCAAAGAATGGATAATCAGCGACAGTAAAATTACTTGCAGCAGCAGCAGCAGTAGCGATGGACCTATATTCCTTCAAAATCTGGAGAAATTAGCTATTTATGACAGTCAATTAAATCCGCACTGCATTACCTTCGGCGATACCCTCCATTCCATCGGTGTTCGTCGTATCAACTTTACAATTGGAAATATTTCTGACCTTATGAGAACGGCAACAAAATTACGTGACCTTCAGGTTGGAGAAATCGGTGAATTTGACTTTGACTCTTTTCCTGTAAATTCTCTGGAATACATTATAATTTTTGAAGGCTGCAATATAATTTCGAGTCGTAACAGGTTCACATTCTTTCCAAATCTAAAAGAATTTACGCTACTGAAGAGTCAGCTCAACCCTCGATCCATTGTTTTTGGTGATCAATTTTACAATCTTCGGGTCTCTGCACCTGATTTTGTGAATGGAACGATTTATGATCTTATACAAGACATCACCACATTGGAGGCATTGGAAATCAAAAATATCAGTGATTTTGATATGGCGGCACTCCAGGCACCAGAAAAATTATTGCGTTTGCGTATTTCTGGTAAAAATTCTTCAATATGGACAAGCAGTGCTGAACCAGTTCATTTTCCAAATTTGGATGTATTTTCCATAATTTACGGTCAAATCAATCCATATTCTATCACATTCAGTGATAGGTTGACATATTTTAATTTTAACAGTCCGATCCTGACTAATGGATCAGTGGAAGATCTTTTAAAAACAGCAACAAAGTTGGAAACTATTGGACTCAGGTCAGATTATCTTAATGAGCTTGATTTGGCCGCTCTACCTGCAAAAAGTCTTGACTATTTGGAAATATCTGGTAATTGGACTGTGATTTCCAGCAGTAAGGAACTTGTTGTGTTTCAAAATCTAAGTTTGATCATGATTTCTGACATCAATCTCAATCCTCAATCCTTTGCATTCAGTCCAAAGCTAAGTGTCCTCGAAATGTACAATTGCACCTTAACCAATGGAACAATTTCCGATCTTCTCAAAACAGGGACTGATGTTGAAATATTACGAGTAACTAATATGGGTGAAATTGACGTGACTTCTATACCTGCAAAAACTCTTAAAAATTTAGAAATCAGTGTAAAAACTACTATGACTTGGAATAATAGTGAGCCGATTGTGCTTAGAAATCTTGAAGAATTTTCATTCTCTGGGGGTGAAATGAATCCGCACTCCATTGCTTTCAGTGACAAATTAAATACTATAAGTTTAATGAAAGTCAATTTCATTAATGGATCATCTTATGATCTATTAAGAACGGCGGTTAATTTAGCAGAACTTACTATCGATGATATTGGGATAGAAGATGCAGATATTTCAAGACTTCCTTCCTCTGAAACGTTGACCAAATTAATTCACTACTCCCCTCGTTTCCATTGTTCAACTCAAGTCACATTCCAAAAATTAAAAACACTCAACTTCCCCGGGCTTAGACAAGAAGTCAATGAATCAACGTTTTGCAACTTTACTCAAACATTTCCACATCTCAACACATTGTTCACAAGTGAAGAGTGGCCAGCCAGCCCAGAATTCACCCTCCAATTATTACAAGCTACAACTCTTACGGAATTACGATTTTTATTTGATTTAAATCCAAAACCTCGTTTCCATTGTTCAACTCAAGTCACATTCCAAAAATTAAAAACACTCAACTTCCCTGGGCTTAGACAAGAAGTCAACGAATCAACGTTTTGCAACTTTACCCAAACATTTCCACATCTCAACACATTGTTCACAAGTGAAGATTGGCCAGCCAGCCCAGAATTCACCCTCCAATTATTACAAGCTACAACTCTTACGGAATTACGATTTTTATTTGATTTAAATCCAAAAACTAAATCTGCAGAATTTGATCAAGTCGTTCATTTCTTACTTGAGTATGGACTTTCTGAAAAATTGCCTCCAAAGTTCTTTTCAAAGCAAGCTGATTTTCCAAAGTCACGTTTCCAATACATAAAAATAAGAAAATGGAATATAAATGGGGATTCTAAAATTGATTTGAGATCCGATAGTCGGCCCCAGAAGAATAAGGCAGCTGCGAACATTTTTCCGAAACCCAATTTAAATATTTTAGTGTTCTGTTTGCTTTCAACCATTCTAACATTCATTTTTCGGTCAATGTCATAAATTTGCAACTCGGAGTATCTCTCTCAAATCTCTATTTATAAAGCATAAGTGTGTTCGTTACTGTCTTTGACCTTCAAATAGGCAATATATTATTGAGGTTATTGTAATTAAACAAGTTGGCCAACGAAGCATTTAAATTGGATAAACTAATATTTTCAATGTTTGATGTCCTAATATCATTTATTACACGCGGGAATAATGTAATTAATATACGAGAAAGAAAGGAAATGTTGACATTGCAAATGTCAGCTTAAAACAAGCTTATCTACATAACGAATAAAGAATTCTATGCTCAAATATACAAACATACGTATCTCATTCCTGATAAGCAGTAAAAATCAGGAAAAGAGTCTGACGTCTAAATGTCAATAGGCTACTAAATTTATTTTTGTCTATACATTCATAGGTCATCGGGATAAATTCGTATTGTAAAACCTTGAATTAGACTGAAACCAGTGGCAGGAATGAAGGAGCATTTGAAAATTGAGGCGATTGACTCTCAGTGACCCTTTGATTCTTCACAGATCATTTTTTTTAAATTTTATTATAAATGTTAAATGTAGAATTCTTTGAAGAACTTTTCCTAAAATCTAAACTTGACAAGTCTTCTTTAGGATTTGGTTCATCGAAACGATGTGCCACTTCTGTATTTGAAGAACTTTTCCTAAAATCTAAACTTGACAAGTCTTCTTTAGGATTTGGTTCATCGAAACGATGTGCTCACTTCTGTAAAACACACAAAAATCTAGATGACAAGTTTACTTTACAAACTCATTTTAGTCAGAAAATAATATTTTTACGATTCAAATTTAACTAGACTATTCGTATATTTTCATTTAAGTTGGTAATACTGTACTACATTAACTCAAGCCTCAAAGTAATTCTAACGTTTCAATTGTTACAGTTTAAAATTTCGCACAATTCCACGCATAGTCTCTCATCAGTATGATAAAAGGAATTGTAAGGCAATTTGCAACCAGTCAATGTTTTCATTATACATCTGTTTTAAAAACACACAAAAATCTAGATGACAAGTTTACTTTACAAACTCATTTTAGTCATAAAATAATATTTTTACGATTCAAATTTAACTAGAATATTCGTATATTTTCATTTAAGTTGGTAATACTGTACTACATTAACTCAAGCCTCAAGTAATTCTAACGTTTCAATTGTTACAGTTTAAAATTTCGCACAATTCCACGCATAGTCTCTCATCAGTATGATAAAAGGAATTGTAAGGCAATTTGCAACCAGTCAATGTTTTCTTTATACATCTGTTTTTCTTTTCGTCGTATTGGTAAAAATCTAGTTTCATTGGCTTCTTACAAGCTGCTCTAACTTCCACGTCATCCTCCATCCTCAATTTGGGTTCGAAGCATCTATCATCTGTTGTTAATAAGACATTTTAACTTATTAGTTCTATTACCTATTATTACTGGCATTACTTATGGAAAAAAATATTTTTTCTCACCTCTTTTCTTCTTTCCATGCGCATAACTTACATAAAGGACAACAACTAATGATACAATAAACTGGAGTTTCATCTTTTTATAAAAATTAGTCTGGCTTGGACTTGCAGGAAAATATTTTACAAAAAAATTGTCTTAGCTCTACTCTATTTAGAAAAAACGTAAATCACATGAAGAAATGTGTGGTACTTATATGTATTCTTGTGAGTCACAAAGCAACAGAAGAAAAGGCATTGTTTGAAGAAATTAATCGGAGCAACAGCTCATGTCAATGACAACAATGTCATGATTTATTAATTTATTGAACTCAATTCGTCAGATGCTAATGCTGGCTTGCTCGCTGGGCCGAGAAATCCCAGTTTAAATTCACACTCGCAAGATATTTATTCTGCAAAGAAATTGACATGACCTGGATCGTGCCATTTCATTTCTTTTCATTAAATGAATAATGTTATTTCCCAAACACCGCAGTCGACAAGAATAAAGCTAGCTTAAAACTTCAGAATTTAAGAATCTTTGCATGTTTTAAAAGAAATTGAAAGAATTGAATCATTTTCTGACTATTGTGTGACTAAAGAGAACTTGCATTGTAGCTCCTCTCGATCGTTTTCAAGTCTTGTCTCAAATTATACGTCTAAAACCAAAAATGGTTTTACAACTTTTCAATGTAAGTGTGTGTCGCCCTGGAATGATTTACAAGCAATTTGAAATTATTCAATCATTTGCCAAATGCAAACATTCACTCCAGAAATATCTATTTTTAATCAGCAAAAGCAAGATTTAGGTGTGCAAATTATACGCAACGGTTAAGGCATAACATGGTGAAATATGCAGAGGTGTTAATTTGGTATAATATGTATGTTAATATGATGGTTTCCTCTAACTTATTTAGTTTTCTTTACTCATCTGTGATGTGCGCGCTTAAGTAACCGCCTAGCTAACTTTAGGAGTTATTCATGTTTATAGTATTATGTTTCATTAATTAACGGTAATGGTTGTTTGATGAATTAATATGCTAGGTGTTAAATATTTTTTATTTATCTAAACATTACCAACATTCTCAGTTAATTTATTAATTACAGCTTTAACTCGAGTCACCAATGATTCCAATGTTTCAACAGTTTAGACGTTCACAAGCTCTGACGCAGTCGATCTCTTCTTGAAAACTTTCAGCGGGTGCCTTACAGGCAGTGATTGATTTGTGTACACAGTCGTTCAACTTTACATCATATACCCAATATTCTATTTCTAATTTACATCCTGTCAATTCCGTTCCAGCCATCCTCGTGTCAGTTAATTCGCATCTTATATCTGTGTTAAAAAGACATTGCAACTTATCTTATTTATTTGTACTGACATTGATTGTCTTAAAAATAATTTTCACTCACCCCTCTTCTCTTTCTTAGACATAGCGTAAGCGCAGCTTATGTAGAGGACGATATTTAACAGTACCATGGACTTGAGCTTCATTTTTTAGACTTTACAATATTTAACTTGTACAATTTAACAAAAAGTCGTACGGGCTTTACTTTTTTGTTGAGGAAAAATGTAAGTCACATGAAGTTCTGCGTGGTATTTATACAAATTCTGGTGGAGCCACAAAGCAACAGAAGAAAAGGCATTGTTTGAAGAAATTAATCGGAGCAACATGTCATGTCAATGACAAGAATATCATGATTTATTAATTTATTGAACTCAATTCGTCAAATGCTAATGTTGGTTTGCTCGGTGGGCTGAAATATGCTTACGATTTGCTCTAGTTTTTTTATGTAAAAAAATTAATATGACTTGGAACGTGCTATTGTATTGCTTTATTAAAAATTAGATGATGCTATTTCCACGAGCTTCTTCCTAAAACGGTCAGATTGATATAGTCGGGCTAGAAATACTCTATTGCGTGTTCTATTATTACTGTTATAGCTTAACCCGGAACACTACTAAAGCTTCAATCGTACACCCGTCATTCTCTGCTATTGACTTGAATTTCCATAAACTAGATTCAAAATTTTTCAGATCTGTTCGACCAATTGAATGGAAAATCGGGCCATTCGCACTGTAGAGCAGGTCCTAAAGGCAAATGCAAGGGTTTTGGTGACGACTTCGGGAAATGTGTTTAGAACTGTGCTAACAGGGGTCAACATTTTGATACCAAGAGGACATGCTGTGCTGGGAAATGCTCTAAAGGCTTCTGTGTAATTTGAATATATTTGATTCATTGATTTGTCTAGTGTTATACTAAACTTTACAGGAATGTATACCCCTGCACAAGGGGTGCAAGATTGACTAGGATTTTTGTTGTTCTAAAAAAATCCAATGGGTACCTACGCTGATACCACTGACTGTATGGTTCCAAAGGGAAAGAGAAAGTCGAAAGTATTTGTGAAAAAGCAATTGGCCAAGTTTGTGCAGTACAAAAAGATTGTTTCGTCGCAGGAACTCGGTTAGGTGTTTAAGCAAGTTAGTTCGTGATGATAAGTGAGGGAAGTGTAGAAAGAGACGGAGTTCCAGGAGATCAGAGTGAATGCTAAAGTCTGATACAAAAAACCCTGATGGAGTCAAACTATATATCTACAGATAATATGAAGGAAAGTGTACTATCCAAACTAATATCAAAATAAGTAAAGATATTTCCTTCAAAATGAAAAAAAACACCAGTGCTAATTGTGATTTCTCTAAGTGCTTTCCAATCTTGTCTCCAAAGACGACGAGATAAACCTTTTCCATAATTTACAAATTCTTCTGAACTTTGACAAAGATTGGATACGAGTTTTAGCAATTTGAATTGTATATAAAATAATGCAAGAAATATGATGCATCCAATAGCATAGATGTTGGATTCTACATGTCCAAATGATTTAACCATAAAAAATGTGATAAGAATCCCTGTGCCAAGTTGTGTTGACACAAATATGAGATTTGTGTATTTGGTCAATTCTTGGTATGCTTGCTCCAACACCTTGAGAGATTTGAAGGTTTTAATCGCTGAACTCAATATTGAGTTTTGTGACGAAATTGGTCCTGCTTCGTCATCTTTAATTGCCCATCTATAGAAAAATTATTTTATTTTTCTTTTTCTGTTGAATAATGACGGTACTTACCTTAGAGTAATGAATTTTATTTCTGTATTTCACTATCTAGAGCGGGCATGGGCCAAAGTTAACGTCGACTTAGCAACTTAGTGAGAATTAGACGAAAGTGGTATGAATTTTACGAAATTAGTGAAAATTGCTTACTTTCTTCATGTAACTGTTTTGATTTCATGTCTGTAGCTCGTAAATATGATCACTTATGTTATGAAATGATTTAAAACTATTTTTGGTGTATTTTTAAGGAAATACATACGAATCATTTCGGTGTTGAATCTCAGTAAATTAATTTTGCTAACCTAAATGTCATTTCCAACAAAATATTATTTTGGTACAGATTTTTTAATACAATATTCTGACCTGTATTAAATTAATATTTTATTTGAGGCAGTGTTGAGATGCGGAAAACCGTAGCATATGTTAACACGTAGCGGTTGCGGAGTAATTTGAATTCGTGGCGCGAACGACCCCAGCATGGGGTCAGCAAACAATCGAATAACAATCATGTCCGCTCTATGTACGAGAAAAAATCATCGAGTAATTCAGAACTCTATGGTGTTTACAGTGATACTCTATGGTGTTTACAGTGATTCATTGATTTTATCAACCACCAAACTTAAATAAAGAACCAAGAAGAAAATGTTAATCCAAAAACAATAGTACAATAAAAATGAATGAAGCTTAGGGTAAATCCAACCAAAGCGAGGAGAATCCTTTCATCTTTTCCTGCAGATGGAATTAGTATTCTGGTTCCTCCTGGGTCAACAATTGTGCCAATTGCCATGTTAAATCCCATAGCAAAGACAGTCCACCAAATATACAAACATTATTAGAATTGAGTTTACACTAACAGATCTAATAAAATTAAATACCAGTAAGAGTCGAATGAAGTCGTAAGATTTCATTGTTGCATGAAATTTGTTTCTTTCTTTCAAAGTGTGTCAATGTAGAAAATCCAACGACATTGAGATTAGCCAATGCATGGTATATTCCAAATATTTTGTGCTTAAGCTCAAAGCATTCGTGATTCCAAATTAGAACAGGGTACAAAAATAAACCAAATCTCAGTAGAGTAATCAAAACAGAAAATTATAGCAGAGTTACGACGCTCAACGGGGTTTCTATATTCACGAATGCAACCATTTTCTTCGTCCCATTCAAAAGGTAAAAATCTTAGTTTTGCACCAAGCCTAACCACTCTTCTAATGAAAGATTTAGCACAGTTTGTCCGGTTATTATTTCGAGATCATAAGAATGGCTTAGAAAAAGGGTTGAACATTTTTTAGAAAATTTCTTTTGAACTGTTACGTCTTGACGCTCACTTTGAACTTTTACTTGTCGTTTTTTTAAATTTAGCCTTTCTGCTTTGAGTGCCGTGTGCAAAGAATTGGTTTAGGATGGAATGTCATGACATGATAGTAAATTATTTTTGCTTGTTTTATTTATCGTCCTTCAAAAATCGTGCAGTCAGTGGCTAGCCTAGCTCAGGCTTTTATTCTTGATGTTTTATTCAGGACAAGGAAAATCCGTTTAGCAGTTCCATCCCATGCTCATTATTAATTATTTATGAGTTTTCAGCAAAAAATTTTTAAGTAGTATAGAATACATGTATTGATTTGCTAGGTTTTCTAAGGTCTTATGGATGGCTCATATATGGTTGTCACATGATTTAATTAGGCAGAAAAAATATTAGTTCATGTTTATGTAGTATTTCTCGCTCAAGTTGACATGTGATTCACCCTTTAAATAATCACGGACAGATGAAACTGCTTGTGTAGAGAAATCATAGTCACGTGCTTCTGAAGCTGCTCACCTCAATTGAGCTCTCATTTTAAGATGCAGGATCCAACCCATAAGCCCTTGCCAAACCATTGAGATATTGCTAAAGTGGCCGTTTTAAAACTTCCATAATTCCTTGATTTTGCTGTTCTTCTACGACTGGATTGACAAGAATCCAATGAATGAGCCACAAATTTCATCTTGATATTCAAGAGCTGATGACATTCCTCTCCCGCCAAATTTAAATCCAGGAAATTCGCCTGCGCCATATCTGTACAAAAGATTTGCAGTCACAGAGCGACTATCCCAAGCTTCGTGCAATCCTGGTGTGTAATCGACCAACTTGTAGCTTGAAACGTGATTGTTAACTTATAATTTCCGTTCATTCCACTATCCTCAGATATGCTTGAAGATTTTAGCATTGAAGACTTGCAGGTATTTGATATATTTCTAGGTATATGATATAGTTTTACGTACGTGACTTACCTTAAATATCCATACTTTGGTATATTTTTTACACGCAACTTAACGTAAAACTAGTACCATTCTTGATTTCGACCTTTCAATTGACTCGTAGCTGCTGGTTTCTTTAGCCACTGATTCTGAGCTTCTTGTAATCCCCTTTAAAATGACCCGAGCTTGCGAAATGTTGGCAATTCTGTTGGAAACGAGGAAACCCTTTCTTTTTATGAGAGATTTGGTTTGAGCACCATCAGTGAAAGGTGTTTTTCAACACGGATTGTTCGTCAATCATCGAGGTTGCTGAATATTAAAATACCTAGGGCTTCTCCCTTTTGTCAACTGGGCTATCCCCATAGAGCAGCCAAGTTATTTAACTCATTGCCGCTTAAAATGAATGGGGTAAAAAGCAGGGATAAATTTGCAAATGAGTTACGGTCTTGGTTATCCCAGAAACGACTGTGTGAATTCGTATTTTTTTTAATCTAAATATAATTTCAAACTATGACTTATCCGTGTGTTTTATTCGACCTCTTTTGTCTCTTACAACTCTTTTTTCTCTTACGTGAGAGAGTGAGAGCGTTTTATTGGGATTTGAGAGTCAGCCGAAATTTTGGTCACATGACTTTCTCTCTCTTCCAGCTCTTCCAATGGAAGAGCTGAGTTTGACGTGAGAAAGAGAGAGAGGAGTCGAGAGAAAATTTCAAATCCCAATTTTACTCCTTCTTGTCCAGACAAAAACTAGAATTTAACTGGTCAGTTTGAACAATTATGGATTTCGCCATCATTAGTACTCCAGTTTTTATTCAGTGCGTCACTTGCGAAGAGCTTTTTTCCAGTGAAGAAGAACTAGCGGAACATTCGTCTACTCATAAGGAAAATGAACTTGTAAGAGTAAGTCCATTAACCTAATTTGACCATTTGCTTTTCATGTCGTTAATTTGACCGTGTGATTTCTTATGACTCTGGAAGACCAGTTAAAATAGAGTTGAAATTTAATTATAAATTATTTTATGAATTCTCAGATCAATGAAACGGAAAACAACACAAGCAGTTCCAAAACAGCCAACAAATGGACAGCAAATGAATCTCTGATTCTAATTCGCACTTTTGGCGAGAAGAGGGACGACTATGAGAATCCCAAGAAATCGAAGTCCACGTTTTGGGAAGAGATTCAGCAGGCGTCTAAGCTGCCCTTCACCGGTGAGCAGTGCAAGGGAAGGTGGAATACCATGCAGACTCGATGGAAGAAAATTAAAGATCACAACAGAATTAGTGGAAACTCTGCCAAGACCTACGAGTTTGAAGACGAATTAGAGGCAGCAGTTGGAGGAAAACTAAATGTAACGCCGGAGCATTTGCTGGAGTCCTCACAGTCTAGCACATCCCGAAAGAAAAATGTCTACTCCAAAGAGTCATTGAATTCTAGATCATCCCCTGGAGGAGATGAAGATGAGGCCAATCCACCGAAGAAAAATAAAAAAGAGGTGATCATTCGTTCGAATTTATTATTGCGCATGATTTATACATTGCACTAAAATTAATGAAATCATTTTACTTTTTTCGTAGACTGTGCCAAAAAAGGCTGAGCTTTTAACTTGGATGAAAAATAATAAAAAGGAAGAGGCCAAGTTGCGTCAAGCCGAAGAAATTGCTGCTGAACGTCGACATCAGGAGAACATGGGACTTATGCAAGAGTTTCTTGGAGTTCTTAAAGAGTTAATCCCCAAACAGTAGAAGTAATCACTCTCTTAGAAATAATTGATTCTGTTGTAATTAAAAAATTAATACAAATAACAGAAATTACTTAGCCTTTCAAAAATAATCCATGAGTTAGTACTTATGAGTAAATACATTTTCATTCAGATAGAATGATTGAATTTTTATTCTGTACATGTTAATTTACAACTAATTCAACAATGCAATTTAATTAAGGTGGTCCAAATAATTTACTAGCCAATTCCGCTTGGCTTCGTCCTCAGATTTCTCGCGTGTTTCAATGAATTCAGTTTCTTCAGTCGTGGTCAAATCAGTTTCAAATTCTTCATCTCTCATAAATTCCAAATCCTCTTCATCCAGACAGATATTGTGGAAGATACAGCACATTAGGATCGTTTCATTTAATTGTTGGATGCCACGAATGTCCAAGAATTTTAAACGCCGAAATCGACCCTTCAGCAGTCCAAAAGCTTGTTCAATAACAACTCTGGTCTTAGATAGGATTGTATTAAATTTCTTCTGTGCTGCTGTCAGTTTTCCAGTGTCCTTGAATGCAACCATTAGCCAGTGTCGAATAGGATATGCAGGATCTCCAAGTAGATAGAATTGGGGAGTGAAACGAGTTTGGGCCTGATCGTGAACCAACGAATTTCTCAAAACTCTTGCGTCATGCACGGAAGATGGCCAGCCGACATAACAATCAATGAATTTTAGATCAGCTGTACATACCGCTTGAAGTGTCACAGAATGGAATTTTTTTCGATTAAAGTAAGACTGCTGATCTGTCCTGGGCCTGGGAATTCTGATGTAAGTTCCGTCGATCGCACCTACTACTCCAGGTAGTCCACCAATTTTTTCAAATGAACGAGTTAATTCCGGTCGCTCTGGTTCCGTTGGCCATTTAATAGATTTTCCTAAAACCTGTGAATCAAGATAATTAGCATTAGTTGTTGAAAATTTGGAACATCAGGATTGGCTAAATTACCTCTATAACTCCAGTTCGGATTAAATCTAGACAGGTGAAGACAGATGATTTGGTCAGATCAAATCGATCGCCAATAGAGCGATAAGTTTCTCCAGATCCTACCGTCCAAAGTGTAACGAGGAGAGATTTCATAAGACTAATTGGTAATTTCCCAGTCGTTCGTCTGGATTTGTCCTGGAAATTTTCACTTGTGGATAAGGCGTTGAAAATCTCTTCTACTGAAGTCCAGGTGAGTCGAAAATGAGAGCGAAAGTCATCTCCGGAATAACGAGGCACAGTAAATTCGAAGAAATTTTCATTTCTATAGTGCTTTTCGTGAATCCTTTTCAAATGAAATTTTATTAATAACGTTTCCTTAATTTAAAAGCTCAATTCAGTTTGATCCTTACCACTCGGAGGCAAGGATATCCAGGTCATCTTGTCTTCGTTTCTTTTTGGACTCAGCAGTAGACTTGTGCCAAATGGAAATAATTTGATTTGATAGGATACAGACTTTTTTCAAATTATCGATGTCCATTTTATCCAGAATGTAAAATGGACAATTGAAACCAAAATGTCTTTGTCCCAAACAAGCATTGGGTTTACCATTAAAAATGGCCACAAATTTAAAGGCAGACCAGGCATTTTGGTTCCCGCGCGTCCGCTCTTCCAAGTCAAGAAAGAGCGTTTTATTCGGAATTTGGAATTTTTTTTTGCTCTTCCAGCTCTTCTCTCACAAGTCTCTCACGTGACTCTCACGGCTCTTTTTTCTCTCTCTTCTAAGGTTCCAATAAAACACACTCATTATCACGGTTCACACAATTTATACTGTTTCGTTAAAAGTTGTACAAAAACTCATGTAACAGAGTAGAGCTGTGTTTACTATCAACTAATAATAGCAACGTAA